>JAECUM010095671.1:0-80756 GCA_016617855.1 Megalonaias nervosa | reverse complement strand
ATATATATATATATATATATATATATATATTGCTTATCTAACCTGGCTTCAGCAAAGTACGTTCTCTCTCTCTCTCTCTCTCTCTCTCTCATATTTTTATGATCCTTTATATCTTTCTGTCTATATATTTATTTTCGTTTTCGTCAGAGTCTTTTTTATAATTTCTCTTTGTACCAAACTTTCCTCCAAATCCCTTTGGTGTTCTTTTGTTTTACATTACGATTAATTCCTAGTTTCAAATACTTGTGCCAATGAAAGACAGTACCGGAGGATGGAAGGTATCAATCCCACAGTGGCGGAAATGTCACATGATATGAATATGGCCATGACTTTTAAAACCGTCATATAACTGTCTAAAGCGGAAAGTTATACAAATGAGAGTAACAGGTAATAATTATTGATTCCATTTTTTCAGTGATCTTTTCCACAGTCTCTTTCTAATTTAATTGTTTCCCTCATAAATTTATATTGTGCGCTTCTGTACTTTTCCTATCTATGGTTTGTTTCATTTCTCATTACTTTGTTCTTTTTCTTACATCCGTTGTAACGGGCAACTGTCAAATTATATTTATTGTCATTGTTCTGGTTATTGACTATTACCTTACTCACCATACAACTAATAACGTTTAAGTTAATTAAGGCATATATCAATATCTCATTGTCTTTTAAACATTTGATATATCTCAACGTTTTACGTTAAGGCATTTGCAACAAACTCCAGTAATGCTGCGCCATATGTGGTTAAAATAATAATCCCGATAAATCATACTTTTATTCCTGTGACCAATAAAGCAACACCTGCAACACCCATCCCACCGGAAACAGTCACCATTTAAGTAAAACCGGTTCAATATTTTATGCATTAGCTTATATAGAATTTTTGCAACCAAATGTATGAAAAAGCAGTGTAACTAGTATTTTCACTACCATTGATAAAATTATGCAGGAAAAGACAGGTTAGGCTTAGAATATCCAACAGATTTATCGATCTTGTATCGCTGTTCATCGGTGCGTCAATAATTAACAGTTTTTCTTAGTTTCATTCGTAAACATTGAAACATTATTGATTCGTTTGTCTATTATAGTCTGCCGTAGGTTCGTAATGAATCGTGCCCTACCTGATTTCTAAATTAATTTCCTGGCACGATTACAGTCTAGCTGAGGAATATTTAATCACTTCATACTTGACAAATTTCAAAGCAAACCTTGTTCGTTAAGTTCAAACGTTTGTAATTTGGAAATTAAAGTCGTCAAAGGAGAGTGCAGTAACAAGGAAATGCTATTTTTAGGGGACGGAGCAGCCTTGTGTACATCAAGAGGTGTGTGGATACAAATTGAAGTCGATATATCTATACTGTATACAAGGTGCAAGATATAACCAGTAAGATAAAAACAAAGAGGACGAAAATACAGTTACAAAATTCTCTGAGTCATGAAAATGCCATTTAAGTAGAATATTGACGTTATCGTTTTGTTTTTTTTTTTAATTACGTGCCACGCATTGTAAAATAATGTAATCTGAATGAAAAGGCGTTCAAATTTCAACACGAAGCGTTCAAATTTCAACACAAAGAAGTTGAACAAGATATGTAGAGTGGACTAGGAGAAATGTTAAGATAGTGGAATTTAATCCACTGCAAAATTAAATTTTATCTCAAATTTAATAACACCACATAAACTTCCTTCAGTTATAAAAGAGCCGTCTCCCTCAATAAACCCCTCCGAAACAAACGTTAAAGCAGCTATTGGTTATACTTAAATGTAAGGAAATTTGTAATAAATTGTTCGAAATACTCTGATAGCGTGCTATTTTTATCTGAATGAATATTATTTTTACACGTTTTATGTTTCGTTCTAACCCAATACCGAGGGTTTGCTTAGGCACTCTTCGTGTTTCGAGGCGATTCGAGACAGTGTTATTTTCAGGAGCCTTTTGCCGAGTTAGCAGGCTTTTTATATGCAGAATCGATTTCTAATTCAGTGAGAACTATACACTCTTCTCCCTTCACTTAGTCACGTCATTGATTACAATATTGCATCATTAACGCAAAATTTCCTTGTGAATTTAAATAAAAAATATACAAAACAAAAATCGAGAAAAGATACGTAAAACGTTTGCTTGTTAGTTGCTTCATGCGTCGTATACATGATACAGATATGTGTGTGTGTGTACTTCATGTATCGTATACATGATACAGATGTGTGTGTGTGTGTGTGTGTGTGTGTGTGTGTGTGTGTGTGTGTGTGTTGGATTTTTAACGTTGCTTTAAAAAATTTAATCACATCGCTACGAAATCTGCAGTGTGGCAGTTTATAGTGATGTCTAGCACTGGGGCATCATGCCGCAGACATGTAACATCATGTTCCACCAAGTCACATTATCCTGCAGCCAGGCCAAATAGTCCTAACACTAACCTATTAATGCTGAGCGCCTAGCGAGGCAGCTGTTAGTACCACATCTTTGGTATGACTCAACCGGGGTTCAAACCCGTGACCTCCAGCATCCACATATTATATTCATAGCCGGTAATTATAATTTTGAGGTGAAAACATCTTTCACGTTAGAAAATTATGTGATCGTTACTCCATCATTACATCCGACTTTCTAAAATTTTACTCGTCTTCTCAATTCCTTTCGAAATAAAGAGCCTCGAGAAATAAAATAGGAACAGAATATTTAATAGACCAACTTTTGAAAAGTAAAAGAGTATGCAATTTCATATACAGCTATCAAGTTGACCAAATAAAAACATGCATAACTCATCGCAAACACATCACGGATACTAAGTTGAGGAAGTCTCAAGTTTAATTTCTAATGTGCATTATAGCAACCAATACATTTTCATGTAAATGTAAATTTATTGGCTCCTCGATGTTTAATTATTTGCAAAATGAATGAAGAAAGTACGTTTAATTTCTTTTAGGAATGCATTTCTTCATATGCAGCATTTCTGCCGAATAATTAAAAGATTATCTTGGTGAAAATATTCTGTCTATGCATCATTTTATCTCGATTGTAACTAGTTCTATGTAATCGAACAAACTAACAGGTTTAAAACAAAGTACGCTACTTACAGTAAAAAAGAAGTGGATCCCTCATCATGTATTCTCCATCTTATATGACGATAAAGATTTATTGTTCAATCTGCTTAAGTGATCAATTCACATTGTAAACCCATCTTATACGGCCACATATATACTGCAAGCACACACTGTTACGTATCGGCTCGTTCAAAGTAACACGAAGAAAGAGTAAAGACAACAAGCTTTGTAAATTTTAACAAAAATAATTTATTTCTCTAGAAAACACGGTGAAAAGGTAAATAGATGAAACAAGACTTACGATTTACGAAGAAGATTCCAAAAATTGTTCTAAATTTGTGAAAACACATAAGTCCTGTGAATAAACAGTTCTAAATTGATACAGTCTGAATCTCAGTTCCGTTCCAAGATGGCGGATGATGACGTCAGACGAAGGCTAACACAAAATGTCCAGAATTTTCACTGTAAAGCACAATTTGTATTGTTCTGTTCCGATTTAGAAATAATTTCAACAAATGTCTTTGTCCAAAGCCAGTAGAGTTGTTCTCCAGGGAAAATAATTATTTAGAAAGTAGATGAAATACAGCTACCACCACTAACAACACACATGTTGTTCCTCGTACGAATGCACAACTCTTTCCAGCACAGAAATACCTTTTCCTTAAAGTATTAGAAACTCTGTAAGATGTTATGATGTGACTCTCAAGTATAACTGACTACGACTATGACTACCACTAAATATTTCTTACAGGTAACTGAGCATTTAAAACAAGCTAATGCGTCATTACATGTACACACGCACGAAATACACGTGTGATTTCGCAATCCATCTGGACATTATGAAAACCTAAACAAGTATCAGCCAATCATTTACATAGCTACTGCTGAATGTTTACTTGCGACGAATTTACTATCATACAAAGCTCGTGCTTACACGAGTCACATTTACGTTTTAAATAAATACGATGTTTCTAACATACTATTAGACCTTGCTAACATAATCATCACCATAATAATAATAACATTTAGTGGCATAAAAATAAAATAAAAATTGAAACAAAGAATTAGAAGAATTTAAATTTTAACACATATGTAATTTGACTACAGGGTCGTAACAACACACACATACACCCCCACCCTCATATATATAACTTAAACATACCCCTGATACTATCCTGTAATCCTGCACTTTGCACTTTGCAAGGATTGTTCTTCCAACACATATTATGTCAGCCAAGAAGTCCAACAGCATGTTCTCAGACAATACTTGTTTCTAGAGCTTTTAGTAGACGTTTCTATGATACGACGATTTGGGCGCCAAATATTTTGACTTATGTAAAAGTTACAAAGATAGAGAAAGAAAATACTTGGACTTTCATAAGAGTTACAAAGATAGAGAAAGAATATCTTCGTGTATATCTGTATTTCTCGATTGTTTCAATGGAGAATATTTTCTTTATCATTGCCTGTTTGAGATGACTCAGCCAAAGTACAGTTGTTTACAGGGAGTACCGAAAGCTGTCAGCTTGGGTGTGCTGCTAATTTTTAACATGTGTTGGTTTTCATATGGCTTCCCTGCAGATTGGCATAAAATAGATAAATTTGCGGGATATCACATTATTTGGAATTTACCCCTACTGTTTCAGCCTTTCCATACCTAGGTCCCTCATATATGTAACATAAAGATTATATTACATTCAGACAATCTTGCACTTGTAATATTTTACGAAAAATATCCTCAGTGTAAAAACGGATGAAGCAGTTTGTACTTCTCTCGTTTTGCAGAATATGGTGTTTATTAAAATATTCATATTAAGGCAGTTCAAGTAAGAGGCTCAACGGCGATTATTGCTGATGCGTTGTCTCGTCAGCTCTATATAATTGAGGACTAATTTCATTTTGTTTGCGTTTGTCCAGAATATAACATTATTAGAAGACAATATCTTAAAAATATACATACTGTAGAACTAAGCGTTGAAAAATTGTCTCACTTATGGCTAGCAGTGATCTAGTGACGCGGTATAATTTTTTCACACTACTTGTACAGATCATTTGTTAAGAGAGAGGTTTTTTTTATCTCCACCCGAATAAAATCATGAAAATGTGAAAATGTTACTATTCGGAAATAAGTGCAAAAATTAGTGTAGACTTAAATCAGGAAATGTATTTGTAATAAAGAAAAAGCGGCGTTCCAATTGTGTATATCATAAATGGAGTTTTGTATTATGGACCGGAGGCATATTCGACTGACATAAAGTGATTTTGTCTCGTCAGCATGTGGGGCCGTTTCCATCAGGCCAGCAGCCTCCAGCTAGCTATACGTGCCTGGAATAGCGTTCCAGGTCAATTATGGCATACAAATACGTACCTGGAATAGCGTCCCAGAGCAATTATTGCTTGTTAATAAACATGAAATGCACGCTTAGCTTACCCAGACTGGACAACTCAGTCATTTTCTTAGTGCAAAAAAAAAAGAAATCATTGACCGCAATCTTGAAAAATGGCAGTCAGCTTGGATTTTCAAGTGGCCAATGGTTTTTCCTTTTGTATTTTTTGTTTTGTTTTGTTGTTTTTTTTTGGGGGGGGTGTTGGGGGGTATTTTTTGTTGTTGAAAATATATACAATTGTAAATATGTGAAGAACGTTTCTTGTCTGTTGATTGTTGAAACCTTCCTGTGAATAAATGCATTTATCTGCACCATCACTGCTAATAAACAAACGACTTGTTTTAACCATCCGTCTATGTCTGCTATAGTGGTAAGTATATCAAAATCTAGATGCTTGAAAGGTGATGAGAACCATGCAAATTTGTTATAATAGTAGTGAATCATCATCCATAAGGCACAGACTGATTGTTTCAGCTGCCTTGTCACAGAAAAATATTCAAAACAGCTCTTTTCTGTCAAATATGAACGTAACAAGATGGGTTTGGGGTCGTGCTGGTTAATTGTGAAAACTATCAGTTGTAAAAGTCTTATTAGTTTTAATTCGTGTCTTTAATGTAGAATTATTCTCATTTTTATGCAATCTCTCATAGTCCGATGAAAATACACCACAAAAGCTGTCGAGTGAGACCTTTAAAAAAATGCCATTTCTCAATATTGTCAAATCTCATTCACTGTACCGAAAATAACCCCCTCCCCCTACGTATGTAGCTTGAATCTAACACATTCAGATATTCTAGACACACACCTGCTATAGATTTTATAGCAATAACGCCTAGTAGAAGAAGGGAGCTAACTCAACAATGTCAGAGTTTAGCTATGTTACTTCTCTCCCCATTTCATTTAAGTTTCATATAAGTTGTTTAAATTCGATTATTATATCTGATCATTCACTTTTTCGTTATTTACAGTAAACGCATTCTGTATTTTCATACCTTAATGATGATTGATTTCACATTCTCATATACACTGTCTGTAATACCTGAATCCATATGTCTCATACTGTATACAGACATTTAAATTCTAACACTTGCTGACAAGCAATAATGTCAGGTCATTTTAAGGAAGAAAACAATTAGATTTAGCACTATACAATTTGGCTTGGATTCAAAACTTCAGCAGTTTACGGAATAGTTCGTGTACATTCAGAGGACAACCACAATAAGACATAGTACATCGTCTTCTGTGTTTCATAATGTAATCCTAATATGCCTATCTCAAACAGTCAACGTGTTTTGCATATTTGCCACAATAACACACGTTCAGTTGCATTCATTTCTGAAGAATAGCGCATGGTGTTGGAATTTTAAACAGGTGGAGTTAAAAAGCCACAAATATAGTTGATATTTTTTTTTTAAAATTAGTACTTACCTTATCACTAGTCTTTTAATGTCAGGCTGCTTCTTTTCTGCAGGTCTCGTTGTCATTTTCCTTTAGAAGTCAAGGATAGCACACCTGCCGAAGTGATAAATCCAGCAGCAGGAACATCAAATATTTTCTACGGACTCAGCCGCATCAGAAGCTCCAGAGCTTTAAGAGGCAGACATATCAACATTTTAGAGTCTTAGAAAGTATGATACGTTGTATTAATTAACCCAGTGAATGATTGATGATCAGTGTATGCATGTCGTGCTTCATGAGTATTCTTACATACTTTAGCAGGAAAATTCAGTTAGCTAACTCCTCATTTTACATGTTTAATTCGCTACATCCTAAGAGTGCTCAAAATTTGCTACATGTTTGTCACTTAATTGTAATCAAAAGCGCATGCACTAATATTGCTAACCTATGAAAATTGATAAAACCGTCATGTGAGAAAGATAATTTTAGGTTAACGTGGGGAGGATAAAAGACGAAGTGTGCTGGTGCCTTGTACACGTAGCTCCATATGAAAGCATGTGAATCTTTTGGAAATACAATACAATTTTTAACTGTTTTGTACAGGGTTTTATTCCAAAAATTGCCAAACCGTTCGGAACTAAGCCTTTTCCCTACTTGTCACACACACACATGTACATTCCTTAAGTCTCGCTTTTAGTTTCATATTTTGATACCCCACCCCACTAATGTTTAAGGTAGAGGGCACGAACCTAATAAGCATGAGTCTTGTGTTTGTAAATTCTCACATAAACTAAATCTGCAATTTGGTTTTTATATTTACTTTCAAGCAGGCCTTGAAAATATGATGGCTTGTTTGGTGACTACCTGTTAT
Source organism: Megalonaias nervosa (assembly GCA_016617855.1). Classification (NCBI taxonomy): domain Eukaryota; kingdom Metazoa; phylum Mollusca; class Bivalvia; order Unionida; family Unionidae; genus Megalonaias; species Megalonaias nervosa. The sequence continues at coordinate 73,058 of JAECUM010095671.1, read as the reverse complement.
GGTTAGACTAACACTGGAGATCAAATGCGTAACTTGGGCTGCAAATGAACATCTAACTTAGTTTAGGTATTTAGTCATATCTGCTACAGAGGTAAAAATTCAAAATCGAGATGATTATGGTTGGATAAGAAAGATGTCAATTTATTACGTTTGTAGAATTATTCTCATTCTTCTGCATTATGCCATAGTTCGATGCAAATTCACAAAAGTTGCCAGTGATACCTTAGAAACACCGAAACTTATGAAAGCCTGATCATCAATTTCAATTTCACTATGGCTACATTTGAATATCCAGGTAAGAGAACCAGCACATTTGTTTATAAGGTCTCAAATAAAATTCAATAGGTTGCACAATTTTCAACATATGAATTATAAAACTATGCATTAACTTAATAAATAGAATGTTTCATATTAGACTAAAGTTTAAAAGTGGGCAGCATCGTATCAAACAACGTTCCTTCATTTGTCAGCAGCTTGTTTATCAATTATACTGTACACACGCAGTAACATGACGTGTTTATCAAATTATACTGTACACACGCAGTTAGATGACTTGTTTATCAAATTTTACTGTACAGACGCAGTTACAAAATAATATTTTTGTGATATTTTTACATGTATAAGGTCGAATTAACAATTTAGTGACTAGGTTGAGAGCGACCATGGCTATATCTCCAAGCCACGTATTCTGTAAGGATAATTACACCAGTTCCAGGGGTGGCCGTATGGTGCCATTGATTATCTCCTACAAATCTTCTACTGTCAGTTCATTATGTGTTTGTTCCAGGGAGTCAATTCTGTCTTTCCAAATGAAAGCACTTAAAGCAAATGTCATTTTTCTTTAATTCAGTGTGCAGATTTATCAGTTTTTGTCTGCCGCAGCTTGCCACAGAACAGTTACCACCACCCTACTGAACTGCCCTGTGAATTCAAATCATTTATCAATTACCTATGTTCCACACATCCATTAAAACTGCATTTAAATAAAGCAAACTTATTGGCTCTTATTGTCATATCTATGACGTTAGCCTTTATGTAAATTTGTGAGGAGACATCGATTATACGGAAAGAAACGTCTCTATGACCACATGTTACTTTGAGATCATCATATGTTGGGATACATGTATCCAATCCAGTCATGCCCCAATATACTTAATAAATATACTGTTATCTCTCATTGTGTATATTCATTCCATGACCACTTTTATTCAGCTTGTGCAAGTAGGCCGCACATTCATTATGTATAGTAACGTTCATCCATTGTTTCTTTTCGATAACGTTTCGTTTTCAAATATGTATTCAACCCAGTTATAGGCATATTTAGTTAATAAAATAATGTCTTGCATTTTCACACACTGACTAAAAATCTATGATAGAAAAGTCTGTGTTGGTGACACTTTAAATAATGCTAATACCACCAGTCTTGCATTTTATGATTTGAATTCCTTACATGTGTCTAAGCAGAAGATGAAAATGGATTTAAAGCTTAGTATGCATGATTCTTCTTAAGTGAAGAAAAGTTATCTTTACTCATTTCATAAACAGTATCATGAATTACCTTCAGCACCGGCGCGTGCGCAGTACTTTAGATGGGATTTTGACATCTTGTCCATTCTGTACTCTGATCTTAATCCATCTGTTGTGGACCCGTATTCAATCCACTGCTGTGTCAATGAGGGAATTTTAACGACCTGTATCTGTTATATATCACATGGTGCTAAATTGCCACACATTTTATCAAATAAGAAGACCTTCAAATTAAGAATCTAACCCAAACCCTCGTAGTCCATAATGATTTAAAAATACATTACGGTTTCTGATAACATGTTGTAAATGCATTTGTATTTATAATTAAAACATAGGAGCCTACTATTTTCATATCTAGTTGTTTTTCACTTTTTCCATATTAGTTTTAACACTATTGAAAAAACACAACTCTTATTTCTCATTTCCTTTTTGCTAGCTTTTTCGTCCAATGCTCTATGTATATCATGGATACATTTGTTTTTGATGGTGGACTAGTACCATGTAAACAAAATATCTCAGTTTTCCCACTTACTTTAGTGACATATGTTGTTACAGACGCCTTCAAAATCATCTGCTCTTACAGGATAAAATTTCTGAATCCGGTGTTTTGTATATCACATTTTAGACCTCTAAATAAACAATATATTCCGAAAAAATGCTTCCTTTGATACCGTTATTAGCATTAAACGGTGCTACCATCAATGATCAGAAATTGTTCCAGATTATCTTAAACTCAAGGAAACATCTACTCCTTTGCCTGAAATATCAACTAGTGACCTTAGAAATCAGTATAAGGTCACTGGAACGAAATTTCAGCCAGGTTTGTTTCCATGATGCCAGAAATAACCATGATATTGTTTCCTTCTAGGCGCAAAATATTGCATGACCATCTATCAAGTATCAATATCACAGAATTACATTATTATTTACATTATTATCATAGTGGGAAGAGTGGAGATATGTTTGGCTTTCAAAAGCAAAACACTTCTATTTTATCCAAGTGTAAGTACAATACAACGAATGCTTTGTCAGATGGATGCATTCCAAAACATTCCAGCTTAAGGCATGGTAATTTTTTTATGTATAGTGTACTTGTCAGTTTGCAAAAAGTCCCTAAGAAACACCTTTCTACTATACCCAACGTAGGAGAGAGGAACCAGTAGTTCGTAAGCCTTTGACCATTTTGAATATTTGTGGAAAACCCATGTATTAGAATATGTTTTCGTAAAACGGTTTACAGTGACGTTTCATTCCTCTGTGGCTGTACAGGGTTTGAAATGAGTGTGCTCCCTTTACGACGATTACAACTGTACTATCACCAGGGTATGTGACTGTTTCCAATGCTGAAGCTTGAAGTTACCTTGCATGCTTTGTGACTGCGTAATGTTTGAACAGAATGTTCTTCCAATGTAATATGCTTCTCTCACTGATAGTGAACTTCACGCTCACTGTGGTCTACATTTCTTATGCCGTATGAAAGTAGTATAGTGGGGCACATTAGCGTCAGTGGGAAAATACATTAAAAACACCCCTGCGGCACTTTAGCGTCAAGATTTATAGCGTCAAATGGCACACCCTGGGGCACTTTAGCGTCAATGGGAATTTTGTATGGGAACAATAGGAATGGAACAGATAGGGTGACGTCACGGTACTGGACACTTGCAACAATGTGGCAAGTATCGTGACGTCATCCCACCTGTTCCATTCCTATTGTCCCTATACATAGAGGATCTCAAATGGGTAATGATTTAATATTGAATTTATGAAACGAGTTGAATAATGTCCAGCTTTTGCGAGCCTTAGCGAGCAAAAGCGGACATTATTCAACGAGTTTCATAAATTTAATATTACATCATTACCCATTTGAAATTCTTTTTATCACAGTTTTTATTTCAGTGGAAATTATTTAGATAGAATGAAGAACGAATAATTTCGTTCATTCTGACAGACGGTGCACCTTTCATTTGTTGTGTATAAAATATAGTCCCAAACAAAGTTGAACTGGTAAAAGTAGATTGTACTTTTTTACAAACAATAAATCAAAGAAAAAGCTTCCATCCGAATAAACAGAACATTTTATAACGACAAAATCATTTTCCAAAATAGAATGATCAATGCGATGTGATGCCACATTGTTTGATACGGTACACAGAAGGCCTAGAGTACATCTTTACCCTAAAATGTCACTTTCAGAACTAAACATTACTTTGTTGCGATTTTCATGTGAAACAGGATTACTGGATGCAAAAATTCCCACATTTACTGCAATGCATTTGTGACCGGATATTTGCAGTATTTGATTTCAAACAATATAGACTGTACAGAAGACGTAAACAAATTTCTTTTTGAGTCGGATTTGCATCCCATATAAACTGCGTAAAGATGCTGTGGTTGGATAAAGTTCTGTCAGTTAGGAGACCCATTTATGTCCAGATTCTTCTGTGAACAGAGGTGAGTTTATTTACTTCTGTAAGTTAACATTTAAACCACGCTTGTATATACGGTGGATTCTATATCTATGTTACAGATATACCGCCCCCTCCCTCCACCCCGCCACCCGCTATCAAATAAGCACTACCCTTAGTATTACTTCTTATTGTTGTTCTTGTCTTGTAGTTTTACGCTATTTTTCTTATGATGATATTGTTATTGTTACGTATCGGCTCGTTCAAAGTAACACAAAGAAAGAGTGACTACAACAAGCTTTGTAAATTTTAACAAAAATAATTTATTTCTCTAGAAAACACGGTGAAAAGGTAAATAGATGAAACAAGACTTACGATTTACGAAGAAGATCCAAAAAAATGTTCTAAATTTGTGAAAACACATAAGTCCTGTGAATAAACAGTTCTAAATTGATACAGTCTGAATCTCAGTTCCGTTCCAAGGTGGCGGACGATGACATCAGACGAAGGCTAACACAAAATGTCCAGAATTTTCACTGTAAAGCACAATTTGTATTGTTCTGTTCCGATTTAGAAATAATTTCAACAAATGTCTTTGTCCAAAGCCAGTAGTGTTGTTCTCCAGGGAAAATAATTATTTAGAAAGTAGATGAAATACAGCTACCACCACTAACAACACACATGTTGTTCCTCGTATGAATGCACAACTCTTTCCAGCACAGAAATACCTTTCTTAAGGTATTATAAACTCTGTAAGATGTTATGATGTGACTCTGAACTACGACTACGACTATGACTGAACTTTCTTACAGATAACTAAGCATATAAAAAAAAACTAATACGTCGTTTCATGTACACACGCACGAAGTACACGTGTGGTTTCGCAATCCATCTGGACATTATGAAAACCTAAACAAGTATCAGCCAATCATTTACATAGCTACTGCTAATGTTTACTTGCGACGAATTTACTATCATACAAAGCTTGTGCTTACATGAGTCACATTTACGTTTTAAATAAATACGATGTTTCTAACATACTATTAGACCCATGCAAACATAATCATCATAATAATAATAGCTACATTTAATGATGTAAAAATAAAATAAAAATGAAACGATGAATTAGAAGAATTTAAATTTTAACATATTTGTAATTTAACTACAGGGTCATTATACATGACATAACAAACCCTTGTGGGGGTAACATATCCATATCCATACAGCCGAGATATTTTTTCTTCAATTTCCTTTCGTGAGTCGAGTTAAAAAATGGCCGCCAAAAATGTTCATTCAAAACAAAACATTCCAGAAGGCGGGTTAAAGACGTTTCCCCACGATCCCAGCCAATCAGTAAAGAGGATACTGCACAATAATTTCATGGGCTTATTTGGACCAATCAGAATCACATAAAGTGATATTTTAACGTGTGGTAATATCAAAAATATGAAACTGCACATACTATAGGAAAACTATACCTACTATGTGATACAAAGTTTTATGCATTCGCGTTCGTATCTGTGGATAGTATAGTGTATGTTTTATGCATTCGCGTCCATTTCTCTGGATAGTATAGTGTGTGTTTTATGCATTCGCGTTCGTTTCCATAGATTGATGAGCACCAGTCTATCATACCCAAATCATACAACCGACTGAAAAAAAGTTAGGTAAGAGAATAATGTTTTTGGGAGTTAAACATAAATTATACAATCGAATAAAAAAACATTTTAGGCAAGAAAGAATAAATCTTTTCGAGGCATATGAAAGTGGCCTTGAAAAGGGCCTTTGGGTTCTTCTTCTTCTATTTTCTCCACTTCTTCAACCAGTTCCTCACTTTTTCAATAATTCCTTTCTTCTTCTTCTTTTCATCCTCTGGAATCCAGTCAGGATGTCCCATGGCTCTAAATTTTTCCTGTACCTTCATCCAGTTGTTGTTAAGTTTTTCAAACTCTTCTTTTCTCTTTCTGTTTTCCTTCTCTTTTCTGTCTTTTGTCCAGGTGTCTTTGATTTTATTTACCTTTTCTTTCATCACTTTTCTCATCATGTCTTCAGATTTCCTTAATTACTGTATGTCCCACTGGACAAAAGCCACTCTGTCCAATTAAATATATCTTGCAAGAAGCTCCTCATTTGGATGACATGATCAAGGGCTTCCTTCAATGTCCCCACTCTCACATACTTAGGCTGGATGAAGCCTCTTAATTTCTCCACCTCCTCTTCTATCATACCTTGCACCAGATCCCTGGCTACTTTGAAGCTAGTGACTTGACTGGTCACAAAGTCTTTCGTGACTGGATAGCTCCATTCTTTTTCAAGCCTTTCCAGCACGTAGGCTGCATCAATCATCCAGAACCAACTATGTCTTAATTCATTAAATACATTCATCTCTAATGGTGTTGAATAGTCAACGCGGGTAGCCAGACTGAGGAGCGCTCTGCTTTATATCCGTGGAGCACGGACGTGAAGGAAAACATCCCTTACACTCAGTTCACATATTATCTACTATCCACAGAAACGTACGCGAATGCATAAAACACACCATACTTACTATCCACACAAACGAAGGCGAATGCACAAAAACACACCATATATACTATTCACACAAACAGGAAGAGAAGAAAAAACACATACTATACTATCCACACAAACGGCAAGAAAAGAAAAAAAACATACACTATGCTATCCACACAAACGGACGCGAATGCATAAAACACACCATACCTACTATCCACACAAACAAACGAGAACGCAACACACACACATACACACATCAGTAAAGGAGTGAGTGTTTATCGTCACACTACTCTACATTCACACAAATTGGCAAATTGAATAGTGTCTCTTTTCTAGAGATCTGGTTAGCCCTGAGAAGGGCTCTTTTTAGAACTTCAGATGTACCTGGCTAATGGTTACACCTCCCAGGTCTGGCACCACACATGCATCTCCTACTCTAATCTTGCTCCCAATTCAGTGTTGTTCTTGGGAATGCAGAGGGTGGTTGAGTGGCTTCACTATCCCACTCCTCTGTTTGTGGGATAGTGAACACTTGTTGTTCCCTCTGTCTTCTTCTATGCCACACACGAGGATGAGGTCTCTGCGGCTCCCACTCTTGTCGTTGTCTCTCCAACTCCTCCATTGCCTCTTCCTCACTGTTTTCTGTCTGGGGGACAGCGACTCTTGATACTGGTGGTACTGGTGGCAGAGTCTGTGGCAGTCTTTGTTGTGGAAGTGGTGGCTGTGGAGGCGTTGGTGTCCTCACCTCAGGCTTGACCTCACACACAGGTTTTAGCATGAGGTGAAGCAGGATCCCCAGCTTCTTTTCCTTCTCCTCTTCTTTCTTTTTCTTCTCTTCCTCCTCCTCTATCCTGTCTTCTTCCTGGATTGCCTCCATGGCTAGTTCGTCCAGGAGTCTCCTAGCACACTCCAGGTGCATCTGGAGCTCCAACAGTTTTGTGATTCTACTATTCATTTTCAATGTTGACGAGTCAACGTGTGTAGCCAGACTGACAATCGCACCGCTTTATATACTTGAAGCACGGACGTGAAGGTAAACATCCCTGACACCAAAACTTACAATACCACTATTACCATCACATCAAACGCGCGTACCTAAAAGAAACACTTACGTTGACTTTTTTTACTTACAAACACAGACATGCACGATTCGACAAGACAGAGAAACGATGTGTGGATTTTTTTTACTCATAAAAGAAACGAAGTGATTATAGACACACTTCTATTTTTTTCTAACATACAAACACAGACATTTTTGTTGGGAATTGAACTAGTGTGTCTTTTCTAGAGCATTAGGGTAGCCCTGAAAAGGGCTGTTTTTGTTGACGGGGAGTGATGGCAATCTTTTATTGTCCACGATTGCGTCCCCGTCTGGCAGCAGGCTTTCCTACACGATACAGCCTGCTTCTGCGGAAAGAGAAGGAGAACTCTTTGGTGTCCACACGACAGTCGACAAAACCTCTGTCTGGTTCTTGCTGCTGCTGCTGTTGCTGCTGCTGTTGTTGCTGCTGTTCTCTCTGCTTCTGAAGTCTGTACTTCTCTGTCCATTCTTCTTGCTCTTTCTTGATATCCTCTCTGAAGACCTCTTCTGTCAGGTTTTGGGCTATTGATAACATCCTGACATTCTCTATCTCTTCAGGCTTCGGTGTCAGGTTTAGCCTGACACGATGTAAATTCACGTAAGCTTCGTTCAGCTTGGCTAGTCTGGAAGGCATGTTCATAGGTAGACGAGTCAACCATGGATGGCCAGACTGGAGCCCGACCCGCTTTATATGTTTCAAACGCGGACGCGATAGAAAACATCCTTACTGGGTTTTTGTTGAGACGAAACGTTATGATAGCTAATTTCATGTTGAGGGATAGAGAGAAAGTCAAAGAGCACATATTCACAGTCTTTTTTGAAAACAAACGACAGACACATTTTTTCAAAACACAACATTTTTATTTAATAAACAATTAACCATTAATAATTAACAATAACATCAAACAAACTATTTTTGACAAGGTTGACAACGTTGTGAAACCATGTGAGATTTCCACTGATGGAAGTCATGAGGCCATTGATGTACACTACGTTTCCTAGCTAAAGGCAAAAGATAGCCATAATGGTCACAAAACCATCTATCTACTTTCTCATCGTTTCTAGAAGAGTTACTATCAAAATAAGTCACTAAATGTTCTAAAGGATATCCAAGACTGCTTTGATGAAGAAAATATACACAATATTGTCCATACCACACCATGGAATCTGTGCCTTGTAATTTCACATTATTGTATCGTGTCGTCTGGGCATTCCTTCTCATAAAGTCGATGATGCCGTCTTCCAAAGAGGGTAATCCATACGAATCAAAATACTCCACACAATCCTCTTTAGGGAAGTAGACGGCTACCCAGTGGGTTCCTGGGAGATGACTGTCGTCCGTGTTGATGACATAAGCTTGATGGTCTTGAGGTTTGCGATGAGGTAGTTCATCTTTAGCGCACACGACAGGATTCCAAGAAGCAGTATACGAACTGTTTTTCAAAAGGTAATAAAGTTCCCAGGTATCCATTTCTTCTTGTTTTTTTACAGGTAATGATAAGTCATCAATTCAATTCTGACTTTTTCTTTGAAAATCTCTGACAAGTAACCATTTCTTTGCTTCGTCCCGGTACTTTGGGCTAAGAGAGCTTCGATGCGATAGATCTCCAGAGTAGTCAATGGAGGGCCGGAATGATCACGCAAGCCTTTATACCACTCATGCAACACTGCTTAGTCCGAGATGAGACCTCAAGCGTCCTCCAGATACTCATCCAATTTTTCTTCTTGACTCATCATCAGACATTTATCGTGCTGAATTTGACTAGGATGATTGTTTTGACATCCATAACAATCTTGGTCAATTCCTTAATTTTATCCGCCAGGTGTTTGGCAAAACAGGACACTAAATGTTGTTTTTGTTCTTGCCATCTGGACGTGACCACTATGTTCTCTCCGTCTTTGTCTTGGGGTTCTGCTTTTACGGTATCCTTCCATTCCATTTCCAAAGATTCTCAACTGTTCAAAGAGGAATAAGAGTCTTCTATAGTTTCTAATAGTCTAGAATGACTTCTCTCAAACTGTTGATTTCTATGGTATTATCGAATTTGGCATACAGGACGACGTTCACCGTCTCGGTGAGAGCTTCTGCAAACTGAAGTTCTAAACGTAGTTGACCGGATTTTATAGGGTGGAAATGTCCCTAGTCGCTGCCTTGGTCTGGAGTGAAATCAAAGGCCCACAAAGTGTAACCTCCTACATAATCTTCGTGCGAAATGCCGTGACTGATGTTGGTTCCTAGCTGTCCGGTAGCTTCGTACAGTGACAAGTACGATCTCAAATAATTCTTCTGGGCAAAGTTAGGTTCGAAGGGTCTGGTACACAAGGTCTTGCCATCGCAACTCACTTCGATCTTGGACACTCTGTAGTGCTTAAACTGGAAAGGATTTTGATCATGGGATCCGTTGAGGGCTGCATTAATGACGATGCCAACGATTAAACGTTTGGTTAACTGTCCTTGGAACAGATGATCTTCGATCTTGGATCGGAGTCCAGCAGCAATGGTGAATGTTTTCATTTCTACGCGTCGTATCGGATACTTGGCGGTCGTTCTGCTCAACGTGTGACTGATGTCGTTTCGCGCTTTAGGTAACACTTCTACGAGACGCACGTAAAGTCTGGCTTCTTGGATGATGGTTTTGTACTCGTTGGCATGAGCCATCAAATGGAAAGCGACACTGCTGCGATTGAGTCTCAGGCGAATATCCACTCCGTTCAGCAAATACTTGTCTTGCAACCACATGTCCAAATGCAAACGATCCATCAGTTCTAAACTGCATCCTTGCATGATTTTCGTTCGACGGACGGTCGTTAAAGCCCACATTGTGAGGATTGTCATCGGCTGTCAGGGCTGTGTCGTTAAAAGTGTCCCCACCTGCGGTGTCAGGTTTCCATACCACGCGAGCAACCATATGAGTGTTCTTGGCCTCTTTTCCGTACGTCAAGAGATTTTCCAGGTACGCTTGGTAAGGGTAAGTATCCATACTACTGCTGACCAGTTTCTTATTAAAGTTCAAATCCACTTCGCTGAACGAGGAATGCATGAAATTGTTGACGGGAGCTACTCTGGCATTGCCTCCCGGATTGGTGTTGTCCGTTTTGATCACTTTGAGTTTCAGGTACAAGTAAACGCTATTCAGATCGATGTAATTTTCGGGTTGTCCTTTGATTTCAAACTCGATGGGAGCTGAATGCATCAAAAAGGAGACGGGATGAAATTCGACCCATTGGGATTCTTGCATCATCATCATAGTGGGTGGCATGGCAAACAGATCCAGTTCTGACTTGGAACAGGCGGAAGACTCTCGGTGCATCATTTTCGTTTTTTTAAATAATCAAAAACGTCTGAGTCTCGGACGGTTTTTATTTTCTTAGTCTGTCTAGCTCTAGGGGTGTGAAGTCCTCTGAAGGGGTGTTTTCGTCGTCTTTTTCTGCCTTGTCCTTGTTGTGGCGTCAGGGAAGCAGGAATGCCTGACTCGTCAGCGCCCAGGGCATTTATAGGAGTTTCTCGTCGGCCCAAAAGGTCTTTGCCCGTTTGAAGCAAGACAATTTTGCCTGCTCTCAAGAACGCTTCTTTAGGATTTTGCTTGTCAATGATGACATTTTGGAGAAATTCTTTACCTTGCGTCAACGCGGCATCTTCCAAGGCGTGCAATTCCCGTGTAACCATCGGTTTCAAAACGGGAGCCACCGAACGAAAGGCTGATTTTAGCATATCTCCTAAACCATGTCCTCGGTGTCGAACGACTCCTTGGTACACAGGATACACGACTGACAAAGGGTTAGAGTAATCGTTTTCGAAAATGGAATTTCACTGAGACTTTCCCTTTGGTGAATGCAATATTTTGTTGCAGATTTCCTTTTATAGTAATGTTGACAGTGTCGAAATACGACTTACTGACGGGCAAATAGTGAGGATGTACAAATTCGCGGTGAACGTGATAGGTGTTTCCACCTTCCTCGTCATTGGTCGTGGCAGAATCCACTTTGAAAGGAATGACATGCAGTAACGGTACGGAGGTGTGTCCCACCACGTTGTACTCCGCCACATCGGAGTACACAAAAATCAGATTCAGTCCTTGGTTCATTTCTACAGGGAATCTAAAATATTTCGCAAAATCCGAGTTACTGGTCACGGCTGTTATTTTGTTTCTAATCTTGATCAACTTTAAGTCTCCACCCAAAATGTCATACAATTCAGGACAAAATGCAATGGCCAATACTTTGTCCTCTGAAAATTTCATCATTAGGTGACGAGCTATTGTGGTATTCGATCGTGACACTTTTTCTGGATTTCTCCAAGACTTTGCCAAACACGTTATTGAACCTGTCAGCAATGGTGTTCACCAAATGTTGACCACTAAAATATTAGCCTCAGGGAATTTTCAGCCGATAAGTGGTCCGTTTAGTTCTGGGGTCTTGTGATTTCATAGAGTCACCTATGGTGCGTTCATCCAAGTGTTGTTGCACTTGCTCGTCATGAACTTCCACCGTTAAAGTGTTTTGATTTTCGACGATGTTTTTAATTTGTGTTGGGTAAATCATTTCCACTAAAGCCACCTCCCAATAGGCTTCGTGATCCAATTGGATGGCCTGAGGTAATTTGGCCGTGTGAGAGCATAAGGTGTTATTTGGATACACCTCCATGGAACTGTCACTGGGTAACGTTAAGTAAAATTGGTTGTTCATAATTCCAGAGTTCTAATGTCCGAGGAATCGCCGGAAGTCAGAGGAGTGTCTAAAAGAGGATGGTTAGGGTGACTGTTGGAAGGAGGACTGACGCTGGATGCAAGACTTCCGTTGTTGTTCGCGTGAGAGGAATATTTCAGAGACGGATTGGGAAGAAGGTAACCGATGCAACTGCTGAGTGAAATGGTCTACAATTGTTTGTCTCCTTGTTGCAAACTCAAGTTGGCAATGGCAGCACCGATGACACAATACACCACAAAGATTTGGAAGAAAAAGACGATTTGCGTTTTAGGCACACGTTCTCCACACCACACCCACAAGGGTTGCTTTTGTAGATCTTGCAGAGAAGAACTGGGGGAAGGAGTGGATACTGCGGTAGCTGAGGCTTTGTTGAAGGGCATGATGGTCACTTCTTTTTATAGTCATTGATTTGCGAAGCGTCGATCCAAGAGTCAAAACTCGGCGGATATCCTTTCCAATGTACTTTGACTTCTTTCACACGACATTTTCCCACTTTACGAGTTTTTCGATTGAGAATGCTTTCGATCTCGTACACGTCGTCTTCTTTTTTAGTAACACGTTGTAACTCGGGTAAGTAAAATGTTCCCTTTAACACTTCCCCGTTCATGTCTTCCAATTTATAGACGGGAGGATGACGGCCACGCACACGTTCGGTGACACGAAACAATTCGGTGGTCCAGTTGGGTAAGTAACCTTTGTCGAAAGTGCATTTGATTTTCCCAATGCGCACCCAATCTCCTGCTACCAACACTCCACCTTTCCTGGGGACAGTCACCGTTGGAGACGTACCAAACAGACGCTCGAAGACGGTCACTTCGTTGTCTGAAGTCACTTCCTGGGGGGCACGTCCGATGCTCCGATGGTAAGATTGGTTGTACGCTTGAACTAGGTGTGGAAAGACATCGATGTACTTGAGAGTGTGTTGATGCGTAATATATTTCCACATGCGTTCTTTCAAGGTACGTTGAAAACGTTCCACGATGCTGGCTTTGGTTTCGGGATTCTCGGTGGTGAAAATATGAATGTCACGTTTCTTCAATTCTTTTTGGAACGCTTGGTTCAGAAATTCGGTGCCTATGTCGGTTTGCCATCGAGGAGGGTGACGTCCGTTTTGTTTCAACACCATTTTGAGGGCTCGCACTAACTCACTGCTCGATTTGGAAGTCAATGGCAGGACCCAAGCAAATTTGGAAAAGACGTCGATGACACAAAACAAATATTTGTAACCACGATTATAGACGCCCAAATGAGAGACATCGGCTAAATCGGCTCGCCATTGATGATCGATACCCTCCACTCGGGTGCGACGTCTGGAAAATTTTCGTCGAATGGGTTTGTGTAAGGTGTGCGTGGTTTGTTCTTGTAACCATCGTTGCACTTGAGGTAATGGAACGCTTTCAGTCGAGTTTTGGCTGCATGATACAATTTCTGAACTCCTCTGTAACCTGCAGGATGGGCTGGATCGTAGTATATGCTGGCTAACACCTTGTCCATTTTTGAATAAGTGATCCACTCTTCCCTGATGGTACTCCGAAGTGGTTTAGAAACGGCTTTACGTGTCCGATGTGCCACAGGAGTAGAAGTCGAAGGTAGTTTTGGTGGTTGTGGCGGTGGTGGTGGCGGTAATGGAATGGCTTTGGTCTTCTTTTCTTTTCTTACTTCTGGTTTTCCTTCTTTCTTTTTGACTTCTGTCGAAGGTGGAGTGGACATCATCTTTTTAACCCAAGCTTTAAGTTCTTCTCGTTCGGGTGTAGGGGAAGGGGCCAATAAGGACGCTGCAATCTTGCTAGGGATGGGAGCTGTTGACGGTGTTTGAAAGACTTCTCTTGCCTCTTCTTCCTCAGACGTCCGTGGGGCTGCATCTGTCTTGACCGCTGGGGGGGGGGGGGGGTGGTGAACTTTTCACCAAGGCCGTAAAATCTTTCAGAGTGGGTAGAGCTGTTTGGTTTAAAGCTTTCTGGTGAAAGAGTTGCAGTCGTTGTAACAACTGACCGTACCTTTGCAATTTTTCCGTTTCTGACAAATCGCTGCGATCCATCAGTGATTGAAATTAGTGTTGTAACTAGGACATTTCGGTCAAATGAGGATTGGGAGGTAAATGTGGGGTTCGTTGTTCTTGCCAACGATGGTATTCCATCCAACGTTTGTAAGGCACTAAAGCCAATTTTCGTCCTTCCATTGGATTTCAAGGGTCACGTCTGAGATCTTTTAATTTCAGAGGTCACTTTTATCTTCTTGACCTTTTATCTTCATCAAAGGATTCTTCTCATTGTTCCCAATACTCCTTTCAGAATGGGTCCTCCTATGGTTCCCAGCAAGGGTCCTAACAGGGGTAAAGTGGCAATTCCTCCGCGTTGCACCAACATCTTTTTCTTTTGACCAATGGGTATTTTCTTTTGGACCATTTGGCGAAGAACGTGTCGATGTGTGGCTAAGCATTCTTTCTGATGTTGAGACAAAGGTATCGTGCCTCCCAAGACATTCAGACAACATTCGCTCACGGTATTGATGACATCCTTGGAGGCAGTTTGAATGAGTTTTTAACGCATGGGTGTAGGATCTCTGGACAGGACTGACAACATGTCCCAATGTTTGACTAAACGAGGCGGTAGTCCTTTCCATTTCTTTCCTTTGGGGGTAGCAGAAGGATGTCTTTTTGGGGGTAACATCTTTCTTGGTTGGTTCGTTGGTTCCGGGGCACACACCAAAACATACACTAACGTCGATGACTTGTCACACAGCCTTTTATCCTTTTTTTGACTATCGCTTCGTCATAAAGGTGACGATGTGTTTTCCAAAATCGCCAAAGAATCCTCCTCTTTGGTGACTTCTTTTTTTCTTTGGACGAGTGTGTCTTTTCAGGGACAGACGTCGATGTTTGGCTAAGTGTTTGTTTGGAGGACGTGACTGTCCTTTTCTTTTTCCTTTTCCTTTTTGGACAGAAGAACGACGATGGTGACGGTGTGCACTTCTTGGAGGGGACATCTTTGGGCGTTCAGGTGCACAATAACACTAAACCTATCGTTTGCCTCAGGTCTTTTTTTATACTGGAATGCGTCGCCATTGATTGTCGGCTCGTCGTATCATTTTCATGGCAGGCATCACGCGTCGTGGAGGGGTTCGCAACGTACTCAATCGGGACAGCTCCTGTTTGGACAAATCCAGTGAACCCTTTAACATGCCCGATTTCTCTTGGACTTTGATTTTGGGGGCAGGTACTTTGTGAGCAGCGGCCAATGCCGCTAAAGAGGAAGAGGGTGTCACCGCTGGAGGAGATGTTTTTGGAGACGCGGGTTTCCAATGTTTCATCAAATTAGGAAAGATGCGTGTCAAATCGGGTTTGACAGGCATCACCAGCAACAGACAAGTGGAAGATGTTGAGGTTACTGGAGACGCAGTCACCGTTGTTGTGATAGATCGCGTTTTCCGAATGTAAGGTTGCGTGCTGGCGGCAGTACCTGTCTTGCGGGTAGAAGCTGTTTTCTGTGGGCTTTTATTTTTTTGTGGCTGTGACCTGGTCTTGACACCGTTACTCTTTTTCTATTTCTTCTGGGTACGTTTAGGCGTGGCTTTTTTCCTGGGGACGACTTTGGGAGCATTAGGATCCCATTTTAAGAGGGAGCGAATGATGACACCTCCTAGAGAACCGCTTCCTCCAGGATTCAACATGATTTGCTTTTTGGTTTGAGTGTCAATGCAAGGATCGGCTAGTTGCATCAAGGCAACTTTGTTTCTCTCAAAAAAACGTTTGGTTTGATGTGGAATCTGAATGATACATAAAAGTAATTGACGTGCTGTCACCGTAAACCATCGTAAGACTTCTTTGAGACTAGCCTCTAAGAGACTAGCACGTATTTGTGGATTTTCTTCGCGACTGATGCCGTACAAGGCACGAATCAATTTGACGGGAAGATGAGACTGAAGGGACGTCATGTTGACGCTGTGTGAGACAGACCCCAAGTGACCAAGGTTTTTATAGGCTTTTCTTGGTTGTTGTAGTTGTTGTTATGTCGACGTAGGCGACGTGTACACGACAGGCCCTCCGTCTTGGCACCAGTGGTGAAATAGATGGGTTCGAAATCGCAAATAATCGGGGGTAGTGGGTTTTCAATCCACAAGTAAATAGGCGTGTGGGGTTTGAGTGGCATCGTCTTACGCATGAGTCTGCCAAAACGTTCCTGACTGTTTGGCTAACACTTGCACTTGCGATTTATCTCTAGGGCTTTTAAACAACATCACGTAATAAGCATTGAGACTGATGGTGCGATGGGCTTTACTTTGTTGAAACAAATTTTGAGTGATGTGAATGACACTGGCATTACGATGATGCTCTTTGCGAGTAAACCAGGGTTAAATTTCTTCTTCGTCTTCTCCTAACATGTCGTCAAAAATAACCAAATGGGTTTGACTAGGGTCAGACACGATCCCGTCGTCTTCGCCGGGAATGCCTTCCACAAAGACGATGGAATCGTCTTGACTTTCTCGCAGAAGGCTGTACGCTGATTGCCACTCTTTATAACACCACACGATTCGTTGAGGTGGACGATCGATCAAATGATGTTTATGTTCGATCAAACGTTTGACAAATTCGGTTTTGCCTGAACCGCTAGGTCCGGCAATGAGCATGTTAGAGGGATGGCGAAGATACAAGGCCTCCCAGCTAGTCCGATCTACGTGTTCGTCGATGACTTTGAAAGTGGAGAAAGAGGGAGCAGACACAGTAGAGGTAGCCATAGTAGTAGAGTAAGGAATGTCACTTTTGACAGGAAGACGGACAAGAGAAGAGTTTTTATACCTATTTCAGGGCACGTTTATTGAGATCTTTAATTGTGGACAACACGAAAGACAAAAATATATAAAAGCCAAATGGTTAAGTACATGAATAAAACACACATCAAAACGATCATAGTGGAATATAAACAAGTCTTTGTACAACATTTGTGGTGATCAAGAGGTGGTATCGTAGGGATAGTGTGTAATGTTCTTAGAGTCTCTACACTCCTTGGATCAGTCACACAAGGGTCCTCCTGAAATGGACTTTCGGGGATGTCAATGACGGTCCTGTCCTGAAGAGAGTGGTTTTTCTCGGTCACGACTTCTTCTTCTTCTGGTACTGTCACTAACACAGGTTTAAAAGTTACTTTTTTCACTGAATGTTTTAATTTTTTAGGATGACAAATCTTGGGCATAGTGTGCCACTTCTTTTGTCCAAACCTCGAAACCCCAACTTTTCCAGTCACGTACATCTTTCCAGTGAGGGTGTAAGTCACAAGCTACACACACATCATGGTACACATCTTCAGTACCTAAAAGCTGACCAATCTTTCTTCCTGTAGAGTTTGTCGAGAAGCATCGAGATGAAAGCGCAAAGCTTTGAGCAGAATGAGTTTTTCGTGTACATGCTTTTTGGAGTGGTATGTACTGTTCGTAAAGAGTCCACAAGGAATCGGTCGGTAAAAGAAATCCTAGAAAGCAAGTCAATAAGACACACACCACACGTCGACCCCAATTCAATGGACACAGTTCTCCTAATAGGCGATCGTATTCCTCCACCGTTTTAATATTATCATTGATTTCCTAGCACGGAATCTGTTGTATCACGAATAATAATGGTCGTGGCATGGTAGTCCGTTTTTATACCCTCTTTGGTGTTAGGTAGTAAGTGTACTTTTTGAACAGAATCGGTTTTTTTTAGTACCGTACCAAAAATGTTTAGTCACTAACTCACATACCACACGTCGTACAGAAGTTTCCTCTTGAACTAAGTTAACGTTGTGTAAATGATTTTGGTAATCCTCTTTCTCTTCTTCTGATATTCGATGTATTAGGATCACCTTGTAAGCTGAATGAGTGGCATCAAAAAATTTATGAATTTCATGCGATTCATCAATGTCTGACCTCTGGAACACTTTCATCAGAATCAGTCCTCTTATACCATTCAGGTACTAGTGGTTTAAACATCGGTGACGTAACGGATGCAATTGTTCTTTGTGTTTCTCTTGAATTTTCACCATCTCTCGGTAAATGCGTCCTCTCAACTCCACAGGCAAACCACGAATGTTCTCTTGTAAAGTATCCATGACTATGTCAGTCAAACACGTCTGCTAGAGTGAAAGTAACGAATGTAGTGAGTAATTTCTGGCCACTGCCATTCCAGGAGACGATCAAGAATATCAATAAAATCTTCAAATGTAAATGGTCTAAAGAGGAATATTCGGAAGAACGCACCCATGATCCAGAGACATCTGACTTGTTTGTTGACTTTTGTCAATTTCCTCTTGTGAATTTCTCGAAATAAAAGTTCCTCAATCACCCATCGAGATTTTGCTCTGGCAAGTCCCAGACAAATGTTCTTGTAGATCTTCTCTTGCAATTCGTTTGGTAATGTTTGAAGATTATTTTTCCAATGGGGTTTAAATACTTGTCTAGGGGTTGTCCAACGTTTGACTCCTAGCCAAGCAGCTGGTTTCTTAAACGACATGGTATGCCACTTCAATGACGAGGTCCCACTAAAGGTAGGCAGTGACAATCTGGAGACCATCGAGCATGTTCCAGGTAATCTTTCCTCTCCCACTCGTGAAGTGACACACCGCAACTGAAGCACTTGACTTTATCCCCTTCGCCCAAGTAGATAAATCCGGTTCTAGCTAATTATTCGGGTGTAAGTCCTCCCAGATATTTTGGCCATTTTCCTCGGACAGTTTGGAATCGACTTTCAAACTCACAATATTCAGGCAATCGCACAGGGAACGAATATTCATCTTTCACAGGTTCATTTCGATGAGGGTACGGTGAAATATGTAGGAGTTTGCTCAGTTTTGGATGACATCCGTAGCGTGGTAGCCGCATGGTTTCATAATGATGACATCCACCATGAAAACCAGTAAAGTGAAAAGGTGAACGATGACGAGTGGCATCGCTTTCGCATCCGTCAGGTTTGACACGCACAGCATCACTTTCCATCGTAGGTATAGCAAAGTTTCCATGATGTGGTACTGAATCGCTGAGGTCATAGCGTACGGCATCCCTATCATCGCAAAGCACAGCATCGCATTCGAGGTTCTCGTTGGACTTGAGTCTTACGCTCGATACTTGCTGTTTGAAAGGATTCATCTTTCTCGCTTGGTATTGGTAGTTCCTGAAATGCAAAAATTGCAAGACTATCGGTCTTGGACGTTGTCCCGTTTTATATGCTGACCAATATCAGCGTGTCCGTACGGTAAAGTGAAGTGATTGGGAAGCCATACTCGCGTCTGGTACACGATTTGATAGACTGTTTCCATGGACCGG
Source organism: Megalonaias nervosa (assembly GCA_016617855.1). Lineage (NCBI taxonomy): Eukaryota > Metazoa > Mollusca > Bivalvia > Unionida > Unionidae > Megalonaias > Megalonaias nervosa. The sequence continues at coordinate 53,534 of JAECUM010095671.1, read as the reverse complement.
CTGACGATTTGGTGTGTGGTTAAACGTACAATCTTATGCGGCTCGTGGGTGGTCACTTTAAAATTTCCATCCTCTCCAGACTGCAAGGCTTCTTTCAAGACGCCAAAGTTCACCAGTCGACTGGTGCGATAATTGAGAGTCCATCTGTTCGCTTTACACTCGGTGTGCACTTCTCCTTGTCGGTCTCGGTATTCGTAGCCGTAATTTTTGGGACCGCCACTAGCAAACCTCAGAATCTTGTCGTCGGGATGCTCGTCCGTCCAGGCTCCTGAGCGGTCTCCTTCGATGTTAGGGCGTTGTTGACCCAGACGATCGATGTAGATGCAACTGTCCGTGTCAACATACCGCACATAATCTCCTAACAGTTCTAAAGCTTCGTACAGTTTTAAGCGAGCATGTCACGTAAGCCGCAATGATGACATTTCCAAATTCGTCGGCGTCTACAAAGTCCAGTTCTTCTTCGTAATTGACTAAGATCAAGTCCTCATGAATGACGTCTACGTGTTTCATGTATTTGGTTTTGTCGTGAATCATCTGGAAGTAGCGGGAAGGTTCTGTCAAATACACCGTCTTGGGTAAACTCGGTCGTTGTTCCATTTTTCCCCACAAGCAATTTAACATTACTTTGGCAAACGATCGCCTTCCTTCGTCGTTCTCCACGTGGTCTAAAGTGATGCCTTCCTGCTCCCAGTATTTCTCTTTGAATTTCGTTTGGCCTTCGGGAGTATGGCACCAGGAAGGATAGCCGCTGGCTTCTTGTTTCAGTTTCAAAAAGGCATTCACGTAGTCTGCGAAAATGCCTTTCTGAGTCTCTTCGCCCTTGTGGTATTTTTCTGTCTGGGAAAGTGGTAAATTTCGTACACTTCTAACAGTTGGTATCCCAGGTCCAGAGCTTTGAACAATTCCACGCTGACCCACGTTCCTGGTAAGGCGTGTTCTTCCTGGCTATGCTGACAAGGTCGGTCTTGGTTGCAGGTTTCGGCACAAGTACGACACAAGGTGATGTGGTAAAACGGGATGGTAAAAGTTCGTGGGAGGCAAGACTTTGCACTTGATCAATCCTTCGTATTGTCGAATGTTTTCCAGGTCGATGTGTACCGTCAGCAATTGTGGGTGCCCTGCAGAAAAGTGACAATATTTGCACACGTACGGATACAGAGAACATACGTCCAAGTATTTGATTTCCTCTCCTTTCTCCTCGTTGGCTTGGTACAGCAAACAGGTGGCATTCGTCCGTCCTCCGTACAAACTGTCCCGTGGGTTCAGTGGGTCCACCAGCTTGTAACTTTCCATGCTGCGCTTAAACTCGGGATCGGTTTTCAAACGGTGATCGTACTCGTTTTCCCACATTTCTACCACTTGGCATCCTTGCTCTTCAAACTTCAAGCGCCGCTGACATGTGGCCTGGTACAAGTCTTCCATGGTCCGTTGTAAAAACTGATTTGTAGTCTTACGTTGAGGGTAGCAGATGGGACAACCTTGAAATAAGCACCCATTAGACTCGTACACGATCTTGGGGTTTTCTAAGTCCCAACCATCCACTGAATACGTTCCGATGGTCTTCTCGCCTCCTCCGTTGCGAACGTGTTGGATCCATTTGTCTTCCTTGTCGCGCAAGTAATGAAACCATCTTTGGGCTTTGACCGAGTATTGGCGCTTGACAAAATTCGTCGTTTGAGGACTTATGACAACTAGGGTATTTTCGGGCATGAATCGTTGGCGGTACACTAAGGAACACGCTTTGGCAATGGTGCAGGCTTCTTTCAAAGGGTCGATCCCTCCGTACTCCATAAATAATTGTCGAAATTTTCCACAGCAACGCCGTGAAATGTCCACGTCGGAACGACAATATTTTAACATTTATTCCTGAAAGTGGAAGGGGTCCGAGGCGTGAGTGTTGTACCATGCGTAGAAAGCTTCTCGTTGTTAGGTACGCATGTTGTCGGGGTCGTAGTAGTAAGCCTCAGGCAAATGGGGTAGAACGTCGTGTTGATTGGCTTCGGTATTGAAAAAGTGTGGAAAATAGCCTTTGGCTATTTCTGTCATTCCAAACGTTTTAGGCATGCGACTCAAAGGCATGGCCATGTAACTCATCGAACCTTTAAACTGCACTTGGCCCACTTGCATGGAAATGATTTTGGCTACATTCAAAGTCACTTTAGGACGTTCGGTACTTTGTTCCGTATAGTATCTGAGTAGAAATTGCGCATCGTATCCCGAGAAATTGTGAGCCATCACCGTGGAATAGTGATGACAATCTCCGTAGCGTTCGTTGTCCTCTTGGCTCCACATCTCGTTGATAGGGTCTAAGATCCATTGGGCGAAATCGGTCAGCGTGTTTGGTCCCCGAAAGATTTTTTCACGTCCTCCATGAATCTTGCTGCAGTGAGAGCAGTGGCTAAAGATAGAATCTTGGATGCACTTCTCGCACGCTCGGTGAGCCAGGCAGAAATTAGGAATGTGAATGTCGGTCTCTTGCATTCGAAATAAAAAAAGATAAAATTGCCTTTCTTCTGGTCATCTTCCTCTACTTGTTTGGAATGGTATTTTTGAATGTAGCATTCGTGTTCCCAGTGCAAGATTTGGCGACAAATGTGACATCGTTTCTTTCCTGAACATACGTGCGCCTTGGTATTATTGGTACGTATCACTTGTCAACCAGTAGAGCAGAATCTCAGGAGTTGACAAGCACTTTTCTGCTGTGAACCTTGCGTCTTCAAATGTTGTTGGTAACAGGTTGGACTGACAAACGTGCGCTGACAAGCTGGGCAATGCACTCGTTCTTGTCTTTCGTCAAGACAGGGTTTAGAGGCTAAACATCCCTGACATTTCGATCCGCAGTGTTTGTGTTGCTCTCGATTTTTATAGCCATAGTCACATTTCTCACAGTAATAGCTGTATCCCAGGAATGCAGTGATACTGGTGATCGCATCAAAATGTTCATCGTGATGATAGACGTGAATGTATTTTCCGTCTTTGAAATTTTTACCTCGAAACAACAGAGGTCCGCGCACTTCTTGAGGGTGCACTTTCAAGGTGTAACGTGGAGCCATGTCGTCTTGCAACTTTTGAATTTCAGGAATGCCACAGGGTGTGTCTTTGGAAAGACCAGCTTGCTGTAACAGGAGTTCTGCTTCTTTTCGTTTTTTGGCTTGGCTAGATTTTTGAATAGTTTGCCAGGCTCTTTTCCATTCTGCCGTGTCGTTCTTGTCGGCATACGTTCGTCCTACCACGATGGCACGGGCTAAGCACATCTTGTCTTGAGGGTTGTTAATTCGGACGAGGCTCGTTTTGTTGATGCGAAGATCGTCCACCAATAACACCTTTTTGCCATGTCCTGTCCTTTGGGGAAGAGACACGTGGGTCATGAACAGTGTCACTTTTCCATCGGTGATGTGAAACTTATCGTTGGATCGCTGCACGTGTTGACTCTGGTGATCGCATCAAAATCGCATCAGGTGATCGCATCAAAATGTTCATCGTGATGATAGACGTGAATGTATTTTCCGTCTTTGAAATCTTTGCCTCGAAATAAGAGAGGTCCACGCACTTCTTGAGCGTGCACTTTCAAGGTGTAGCGTGGAGCCAAGACGTCTTGCAATTTTTGCATTTCAGGAATGCCACAAGCGGTGTCTTTGGATATCCACGCTTGCTGTAACAGGAGTTCTGCTTTCTTCGTTGTTTGGCTCGGTCCGATTGTTGAATAGTTCGCCAAGCTCTTTTCCATTCTGCCGTGTCGTTGTTGTCGGCATACGTTCGACCCACCACGATGGCACAGGCTAAACACATCTTGTCTTGAGGATTATCAATTTGGACGACTCTTTTTGGTGATGCGAAGGTCGTCCACGAATAAAACCTTCTTGCGTCCTGTCCCTTGGGGAAGAGAAACGTGGGTGATGAACAGTGTCGCTTTTCCATCGGTGATGTGAAACTTGTCTTTGGATTGTTGTACGTGTTGAATCTTGTCCATGACTTTGGAAGGTGTCAATTCTGCCGGGCTGCTATTCTTGATCCAAACAGGGGACCTCAAACTGTCGTGATGAATGGAAAGTCTCAAGCGATCGTCTTCTTTGGCTTCACATTTCTGTTTCAGTGTGGTTAACAGATAATCCCACACATCGGTGATGAACCCTTCTGCTTTCTCCAACGGTAATTCAGACTTGAAATCTTTAAACTTCACTGTGTACGTGTAAGCCGAGATTCTAAGTTTTCTAGATGAGCGTTTGTCGGTTTCTAGAATGTGAAAGTACTTTTCAGTGTTTACTGGTAGTGATGGACTTTGACTGAGTGTAGACTCTCTGGGTCTGGATTCTGGCTCACTCATCTTATCTTCAAAATCGCTGGCATGAATTTGAGCCAAGACTTCAGCTACTGTGCGAGGCGATAAATCACATTTCTGCCTCTTACTTTCTTCTCCTTTCTTTACGAAATGATGCAATCGTTTCATCTTGACTGCAAGAAGTCAAATGACTACATTTGAAACGCCATGGACCCCTATATATCCATATCAGGCTCAGTGTATATATAAAGGGCTGGTACCTTCCCTCTCAGTATTCATTTCGCTCTCAATCCAACCAGCACAATGGAAGAGCCCACACAGATCGAACTTCTGATTAGAGCTTTGCGAGGTGTCATACGAAAGTTTTCTTCAGACAAGGCGACGAACTACTCCCCCTCCTTTCCAGATAAAAGTCAAGATACTTGCTATATCTGTCAGAAGAAAGGGCATTGGGCTACAGAATGTCCAGACCGTCAAAAAAGCAAGACCAGTGTCAAAAGAGACAAAAGTCAGGATACCTGTTATCATTGTCAAGAGAAAGGACAATGGTCTTCAGACTGCCCTAAGAAACAACAGGAGCAGGAGGAGAAGGAGGAAGAAGAAGAAGAGGTGCCCTCGGCAAATGAAGATCCCCGACACGTTCAGAAAGAGAAGACAGAAAAGAAAAGAAGAGGAGAAAAAAGTCAGAACGAAGAGGAGGAAAAAACTATGAAAGTGAAGAAATTAAAAAAACAGAGAGTGAAGAAGTCTATGAACTTTTTTAAAAATGTTGTGTTGTGTTGTGAATTGTATTGTAAATATTTATACCAGAATAGACCAGACTGAAAAACGTAAGTGTCTGTTGGTTTTGATTGTTTAGAATAATAAGGACCTACACTCACGCACTCACACACGTACATCATTGGGTTAAAAAAATAAAAGGGATTTTGAGTTTTAATTGATTTTGGCAAAATGAATATTATCTCTTTTCGAAAGAAGTGAGTGGCCCTGAAAAGGACCGTTGGGTGCTTGTATTTTTCAAAAAACAAACTCATGAACGAAACGCAATCAGCTTTAACTACCATAAGCCTTTGCCACGGTCACTATACTACTTATGAATGTTTATATTTTGGTGTTAGATGCACCTCCTTCCGGCAGCCCAATGTTTGTTTTCAGTCTGAGATACCTATAACGGCAATCACTTGGATCTACTTTTCATACTTCAGAATGTTTTAAAGCTTCCATTTCTGTTAAAGCAATATTCGGTCGCTTTTCTCTATAGCGTATGTTTAATTTTAAAATCAAGATCACAATAATTCATGAAAGTTACTTCTAATAACTTGCATAGTTCTGACCGTTGTTTTAGATTATTGTAGTTTGCACATAGAGGATATTTGATGCGTCCCATGCATCGAGAAGACATACTTTGCCCAATTTCTAATATCATGATCAACATTTCTTTTCCAGTCTCTGATAAACACAGTTATATTCACCAATGATACATGAAACTCAAGAAGAAATCATTTTGTGATTTGTTTCATTTTTCTTGCGCATGGTATTGTTTGAAGAATTTAGCAGTTTGTTCCAGTAGAGCATATCAATACTGTATGTACATAGGGCACAGTTATTGGAATGATATATATATATATATATATATATATATATATATATATATATATATATATATATATATATATATATATATATATATATACCTATATATATATATATATATATATATATATATATATAAGTATTAGACACATGATTTATGCCATAGATCTTCTAACATTTTCCACAGAGGTTCTATTCCACCCATGGCCAGCCTATGAACGGAATACTACACTTTGCAAAATAGTTTTAAAAACCCCACTTGATTTGCGTAACTTAAAATGCGCAGCTTCACTCTCCTGTGGTGATATAAATTTATTATTACTGCACCTCTCGACCACTTTCCCTTGTAATGACAACAAAAGTAGCCAGAAACTGAGGAGTAGAAAGAAAAATTGGACATATGAATTGCAAATGGAACACACAAAAAGATAAACGATAAAAATCCAATGAAATCTATAAGAGAAAGAAATTGAAAAGACGTATGAAATGTTTAAATGCTATATCTGCCAAAATATCCAGATCAATTACAGATGCTTTAATTTATAGTATACCATCGTTGATTCGTTGGTAGTCACAAATCGAGTTCCTATCTCATATAGTTATTGTTGATTCTGTTTTTATTGCATTGGCTTCATTCAGATGCCCGCTAAAATGTGACTTTGTAGTATTTATGGGTAAGGACATAACTGTACTGGACGAATTTTGCCTTTAATTCGAAATGTCATTGCATATAAAATATATTTAAAACTAATGGTTAATTCTTAAGGAACACCTTCATTTGATGTCAGCAAGATCACAAGACGGAAAATATATGACGTCCTGTTGCTGCTATGTTGTTTTAGTTCATACATTTCTCCAGTATAGCTCTTACAATTCAGTGAATGAAAAAAAAAAAAGATTCATTCCAGGTGGTTTGTGGACAAATTGGACTAGGGGTCATGCGGCTTGTTGACTATTAAATAATTAGCTCACAGGACGAAATTTTGCCTTCGGGCAATAGACTTATACTCTCGTTTATGAGAGCAACTAGTGTTAGGAGACAATGACGTGAAGGCGCATCAGGGTATTCATCAACACGTGACTTGATTGTTGCTGTTGTTGTTGTTGATTGGGGTTTAACGCCACTGCTCAGCGCAATATAGGTTTATAAATGGTGACCGGTATCCGGTATAACTAGTGGAGAAAGAACCGGGGAAATCCCCGGTAAGAACCAACGACCCACCGGAACCTACTGGCTACCTTTCTCATATACCCACATTAGCCGAGGAAGAGACTCAATCCCACACAGAGAAAGGTGAAATGGCAGTGATTGGTAATAGTGAGCTTTTTAGATCACTCGTTCACCCGTGGCCCCCGTGAATTAGTTGTACTCTAATAACGTAACGGTATTCATAATGAAATATCGTGTTTATTCTTTTTGCAAGTTTTTGAATTCGACGTATTAAAACGTATAGTAACTACACCCTTGAGCGCTATCAGTATGTGTTGACCTCTGAGGGTATGACCAGGGCCGACAAGGGGGGGGGGGGGTAACCGGGGATATATCTCCTGGGCCCGGGCCCATAATGGGCCCGAGCCGAACAACACTTTCAAATTATATAAAAGAAAAATGTTGTTTGAACAAGAACTAAGAGGAGCCTGGTTCCTTCTTACCCCAGGGCCCATGATCGCTCTCTACGGCCCTGGGTATGACTGCCTTGCCACCCGGTTCATCTAGTGATTATTGCTTCCCCTGTCGCAGTGGACAGAAGTAACTATATTTTGTTTAATTTTTGGACATGCGCGAGCACATACACACACACACAGAGGCTACAAACATCGCTAATTCCTCAGGGTGTAATCACTATATGTATGTTATTGCTTGTAAAGAATAACAACACTATTAATTTTCTATAGTTTTGTTAAATTTTCTTTAGTTCTTTAGTTCTTCACATAAAACAAGATTCTTTTCATATCCGACGTAATATTAAGTTATTGTAATCAAGTACTCAAGGGGAATATTGCGAGCTGTTACATCGTGGCATAGGCTACAGTTGACTGGTACCTGAAGCAAGGGATAGCTCTGTAGTTTCCAACTTTGCATATAGTTTGATGTTTGAAGAAAACCCAAGTCTTTCAGGTTCCCTTATTTGTTACCCAAAGTATTTTAAAAAAGATCTCGTATATCTTAGGTAACGTAAAAAATACATTTTAATTCCCATTAAGTCGACGCTTGATTGGTGGGTGTATTTTGATTTAGAACTCGGCCTTCTTTCATGTATGCACCTCTCCTACGATTGCTCTACTTGATCATGCCGCTTCATGCACCACAAAGTTGAATTAGCGAGCAAATAACACTATCAAAATTTTTATATATTTTATAATTCATTGACTGCACCTTTAGGAGCTGGTAATGTCAACACTGGCAAAATTAATTTTCCCTCTCTCAAAGTTAGTGTACTCTGACCTAGATCATGTTCATCTTCCTTGCACATGGGAACAGCTATTTTGATAGGTTTTTGTTGTAGATAGTACATAGTTTCCATAATTACCACTTGTAAGCACATTTCAGTCACAGCACATGAAGGCAGGGTGGAGGTGTGCCTAAAGTCTCTGAATTATGCGTGTAGCCAATGCAAAACACTTACACTTTATACGGGTCCCTCTCTCAAAGGTACATGCTTGTAGAGTGGAACCTAAATTCATTCTGTCGTAATCAATAACGAACATCTCCGATAATTTCATTTTCAAGGACGCAGGGTCATACTTGACCTGCAATAAAGATGAATGTTGATTTTCCACTTCTGAGATATCAGTGACACGAAACTGTCTGTACTAAAATACCTTCGTATAATATATGGCCTAAACCATGCACGGTTTTCGTTGCCGCATCCAGCTTTGCCCGAGGGTGTACAGTTTCATCCTTCGCTGTTTCATACGGAGTTTGGTTCACACACTTTACCACTTACAAGGTGGGGCCCCGAGTGGCCGAGTAGTCTAAAGCGCTCTCCGTTACAGATCACTGCCATCTCACTTCTGTCTGCGTAGGTTCGAGTCTCGGATTCGGCCAATGTGGGTATGTGAGAAAGCTTGCCGGTAGCTTCTCGTGGGTCGGTGGTTCTTTCCGGGGTTACCCAGGTTCTTCCTCCACCATTAATACTGGCCGCCATGTATAGCCTATCGTGTGCTGAAAAATGGCGTTAAACCCTACAACAACAACAACAACAACTTACAACTTACAAGGTGCTGGTTATAAGAAAACCGATTACCTCAAGTTCTCTAGCCGTAGATTAGACAACAAGCAGAGTGCTTATAGTACACAATTAAATGTACTGTCACAATATTCACAAGTCTTTTCAGGAAGCTATCCTCTTTATGGAAGCAATCTTTGATTGTAGATGTATCTGCAACTGAAAATGTAGTATTTCTTGCTATTCACTGTATGTGATAGAACTAATTTTTATATTGGATATTTCTCAATTTGTTCTAAATATTATGGTGTCACATTAACGCCATCGTATCCGATAGACTATAGTCTGGTCAAGGTATCCATTTTTATACTTGAACAGTCACGTCGATATCACTTATGTTGCATCCATTAAATGATGAGCTGTGTTAGAGTTCTTGTTATCCAGTGCGATTAGTTTTGCCGGAGACAGATTCATGTATGAACTTGGCTATTAAAATAATAATCTCGTAATAATATAGAACGTAACGGAGTCATTTCATGTGCGTGAATGCGTAATGCATATGATTACATTCGTGCATAGCCATGATTCATTTCTGACAACTGCTCGTTATTGTATTCTTAGCTGTCCGAGTGCTGGAGTCTCTGCCCACGAAAAGGTCTGAAACTGTTACAGGACAACATAAAAGGTGATCGAAATTGGTCAGCGTTATATCAGTGAGAGTTGGGCAGATATTTTTGCGGAAGACCCAGCCACAAACTAGAAAGGTCTTACACGGTGTGAAGGAAAAAGAACAAGTAGCAAAAACAACCTGTCAAACATCTGTCTAAGGTGGATGAATCTCGAGGAATATGGCTGTTCCTGAAAAAAATCAACATAATTAAGGGAAAGGTTGTGCTTGACCACATCGTCGTGCAGCGGGATCATGCTGTGGAAACGTCATACTAACCTTAGGTGGCACCAGCTGAGGAAACAAGGTTTTTAGTCGCCCCCAATGAACCAGACCAAGAGCAAATTTTACAGTGTAAAGATTTTATTTCAAAATGCAACATACACTCGTCCATTGCCTTGCTCTCAAAACTCGTTCTGTGGATGCCGGACACGATGCAAGAGCTTGGGTTGACAGCTGCATGCGAGGCCGACAAAGTGCCCTGACCTTACAGACCATGATCAAGGACACCCAGCAGAGCGCACTCTGTGCTCAGTTCTCCAGGAAGATCAGCGCACAGAAGGACATCTTCGGATCTCATCACCTATTCGTAGCACTCCAACTCTGTAATATGAAGAATTACCAAGTACGCAAAACAATTCAACAATTTCGGCTCCACACCTGCTCCTCAAAGACCGAGGATTTATTTCTCGACTACGCTAGCAACAACGTGACCTACACCTGCTGACAGATCCTGATATCCTCTGCTTCACGAACCTCCACTAGAATATGGACAGGTATTTATTGATCAGCCAGAAGAATTTCATTGGATTCTACCCAATCTACAACTTTAGCCCAGAGCACCTAAATGTGGTCAAGAAGTCAGTCGTGTGGTACATGTACTTGAAGACCCACTTCCATTCGGTCCCCGCCGGCAACAACTACGAAGCTTTCGCCGTCATCGATTCGCACATTGTGATGCAACTCGAGATTTTAGGGGATAGATAGATAGATAGACAAAGCCCCACCCACCATAAAGGCCGAGCTGGCGGCCAAGAGTAGCCGCGTTGGCGCCTCCGACGTATTAACCGATGACGTCCGTGCTGATTACAGCTATAATGTCGAAGCGCCCAAGGCAAGTGGCGACAACGCGGCCATGTGCATCTGTGTTGTACCGCTAACTCGCGATGCAGAACGTTCGCAGGTTCGTCCTCACCAAAAGCGACAAGCCATGCGCTTATTTCCAAGTGGTGAAAGTTCACATGTGCCTCACCAGCCTGTGGAATCAGACGCACAGCTGTGTAATCAAATACAACAGCTTCACGATGATCTGTACGTCACTATAGGCAGCGAGAAACTCCATCCGGTGACTGGGCCTCAACGTCGACGTGCAAGCAGCCGGTGTCTTGTTCACCCTCACAATTTGTTGGCATCTACAGTTGGAAACAGAGACAACATATCAAATCCATGGCTAAGGACGCTGGCGGTTGCTGGCGATCAGTTACGATTGCACCTCAACCTACTCATCATGGCGCTATGGACCTGTACCCAAAGCTCGACCATCCACAAGACTTTCGACCTCAGAGAAATTCGATGTACAGGTCGCTCTGTTCCCCAAGGCAGAGCAGTGGCGGAGCCTCTACATAAATGACAGCGTGCAGCCACCGTGATCAAACTTAAAATGTGCACTGGGCACCGCTGCAGGACTCGTTCTGTTGACAGTACCCATATCGGTCAGCATCAAGTGTATGTCTCTGACCTATAACCTAATGTCCCTGGTTGGAACGTACGCCAGCCACCGATTCACATCAAAGGCCAAGCTCAATACCAACCTGTACGGCGTATCCCGCATTTAACAACTGCGCACCATCTCTGAGGAAGATTTCTGGATCACCATCGACAGCGCGACAACTACAAGGTGGCTAAAAAGGAGATCCGGGCGAATGCGCGCTGAGGACCAAATCAATGCCCGGGGACATGCATTAAAATAGTAACAGGGATACCTATTAAGGACGATTAATATTGATGAGTTATACCTCATATCAGTTTGCCGTTGTCGTCGATATGACGTCAACGGAAGATCACATACTCCTTGGAAAACTCGAGACCAGTGATAACGTTAGCACAACGATATCAAAAGCCAAGGCAGCAGACATGCTGAACGTATGCATATTCATGCATGGAAGCGCAGCACAACATACAATATAACCAGCTTCTGTCAATTATCTGGTAGAGTGCAGTTTTGGAGGGGTTATATTATAACTTACGGACACATTCTACCATGATCATCGTATGCGGCAAGAAAAGGTTTGTCTGTGAACTCCGCAAATCTGAATTAAAAGACCACCTCAGTTTTATCATAATCGGCCCATATATATGGCTCAACAAAACATCTACTGTTCTCATGGTCGGTGGGACAATCGTTAACGCCTTCTAATTCACTAGCTCAAACATTATATTCTCTGCAATTCAAACAAATGCTGCCAGGGCCGAATGCAATCTCTATGACAAGGCTATGGGAGACTCCAAGCTGCTCAGGATGAGTACGAACGAGAAAGCAATGAGCGTATCGATTACTTCAGTGAAACAAAAAAGTAAGATCAACAAGCTGAACGGGCTTCCTAAGACGCTGAAAACTTTGTGCACGCTTACGAACTGGTAACTAGATACGTGCTCGGTGACGAACCTGAGCTTTCTTGCTTTCTTACACACCCGCTCGAGAAGCAAAAATCAGAAATTATATTTACTGTCGGGGGCATTGTGGTAGTCCGCCAAGTAGTCTATAAATATTTATAACTGTTGAGCGGGCAAGTACAGACATTTATTTGCGCTCACCAATTGGTGTTATACATTTGTAAGCCAATGGCTGACAAATCGGCCATGAAACGCGATGGATAGTAAGCTCGTGGCAATATACTAACAAAAGCAAGTTTACTGGAAGGGAGAAGCTATCAAAATCTTGGACGAAATTCGCACAGCATGATGCCAGGGAACAGCTCAAGAATCCGTCAATGTGGCAGCATTACCAACAAGTATAAAACTTCACCCTGGATAGTTTGATGTCAAATATATATTCAGGTCTAAAGTACAAGTTAGAAGAAAACACTCGAAAGATCTAATGAGAGCGGCCTTAAAGGAAATGTGCTTGTGATGCATACTGAAACTCAGTGACCAAATATTATCAGTGAGTCAATTTAAGGGAAGATCATAAAATATATTGATTATTCGATTAGATGGTGATGAAGAAACTTTGACATTACTGACAAAAGAGAAAAGTAAAAGACTATATGATACATTGGGATAACCAGGTAAGGATGAAATGTCCTTCCGTCCCTCGTTTCTTTGCTAGATCTCAATACGAGAGGTAATGCTCTGTACGAGAGATCCCATCCATAGCTCCCTTCCCTGGTTATCTGATAAGAGAAGAAGGACCAAATGTACAATAAATTAGACGGTAGCATTTTTGACCTAAATGTGTGTATGCGGTCATGGTAGGAAGATTAAAAAAAAATCATGCATGTAACGGAATTGGGTTTTGATCAATGGTTAACAGCCTGTCATGTGTTGGTGTGTTAGAAGGATTGGCATGGCTTGGAATTTTGCGGCAGAGCAACACAGGTAGATTATTTGGTAGTGATCGCGGCAATTGAAGCAAAATGAATTGTCCATGGAACCAAGGTCTTCCATTGGTAAAATTTTAACTCGCACCCATTCGAACGTAAGACTGGCACCCTAACGACTTAAACACTGTGGTTTCTTCATCCATTAGTCACCACTGTCGACACGCAGGAGGTGCACATTTGGCTAGTTCATCTCCTCCGAATCAGCAAATGTGGGTTAGAAGGAAAGGGTTGATGTGCATTATATGCAAGGAAAGTCATAGGGATCTTTTATGGTGACTCACCGAAGTTGCCGTTTTCAAAAAATTTATGTGTCAGTGATTTGCTTAATTTTTGTGAACCTCTTTATTTCCCACCTCTTTTACAGTGAATAATATGCAGTTTGAAATTATTTTAAAATTATGGCATACTCACGTATTCACTAATACGTAATTATTTTTCGAATATTGCAATGTAATCAACGACATAAGAATGCAAGAGGTTCAAGTATTCAAACGTTTTGTCTGGAAAATTTTGCATATTCACACCAACCAAGTTAACATTTGGATCCTCACAATTATAATATTTAAGTTCGATTCTAATGATTTTAGGAACCAAATAACACAGACTGCTATTTCTCTCTGTCTCAAGTGTCTGGTTATACCAACTCTCAGTTTAGTATAATTTCTATTTATAAACACATTACACAACATATAACGCTTTGGTCTTCACTCGTTGAGTTCAAGTGTCTCTACCTGAACATATTCTAAAATTCTTGGTTCCACATACTTCCGCTTGAAATGATACGACAAGCACGTTTTAAGAGTAAAGATAAACAGACTATAATATATCGGGTTCACTTGCACAGTTATGGACTGAACATAACAAGTTAACGATGAAAGGAAAGGAATGGCAAAAAACCGGAACAAATCAATCTGGAGGCTGCAAATTGCTGTGAATTGTTCTGAATTCATGGTATCTTGCATTAAGTCAATGAAGAAAATGAACCAGAACGTGCAAGTGAGGTATAGACGGGGTGATGAAGGAACTGAGTGAATGGACAGCATTCTCTCCACTGATGTTTTTCTTTGTTTCAAGAAAGAGCTTCTGATCCCCTAACCTTTGCAAAAACAATTAAGTGTGCTGTCAAGTTGTGGCGCCAGGGTTTTCTTAACATTCTGTAAGCACAGAAACCCATAAGCAATCTGCTGAAGAGAACAAAAACTGATAATAAAAAAACGTTTGACTGGATAAAAGACAACAAAAAGAAAAGAAAGATGAAGAAAGAAAAAAAAACAAAGTACTGATAGGTGAAATTAAACTCTTTCCTGAATTTTCGTCTCAGCGAAAGAAAAAAAAAACAAGTACAGGATGTAAAAAAGATAAAATGAATATATAAACTACAATAGAGTATGATTTGTTGACACATGTAAAACAAAACGATGTTATTTGACAATAAATAATGGTGACCTACCGCATTGAACTATTTTAACATGATACGGTCTTATATGTAATTCCTACATAGGTCATAGTTCAACAAGGTTCAGTTGTCTTTTTCTTGTACACAGTAAATATTATTCTATAGCGACAATAGCACTCCTTTTACTATGGACCATAGGCAGTTCTTGACATTCATATGTCTTGTATAATTGATTGCTTTACACTGCTGAAGTCACGGTGTGCCTGTCGTCGTTCCGTAGAGGACTGCGTCGTCCTGTTTATTAACATAAATTTATCTGTTGGGACATATAGTATGTAATCAGATGGAAAACAACATAGGCTCAGACCGGATGAGCATGAAGCATAAACGTTTACCTAAGTGTTTACAAACTAATGGATATTACTGATTTTCAAGAAGTAATTCAAGCATTATTTGTCCCTACATACGTCTGTCCCTGTAAGTCCTTTGCGTTCCCACTTTTTGGAACACTGTATCTGAGAAAGATCTGGATCATACGCATTAGATTTTGTCCATCAACCTATGATTTTATTTCATTTCAATACCATATCATGTAGTTCATCTTAATGTCTACAAGCTTTTGTTCTGGTATGAGAATTTGTCGTGATGACCACTGTCTAGGTGTCCATACGTCCTTAAGTCTATCATTCCTTCACTACAGCTCCATCTAAACTGCTGAGTTGATAAATAATCCTCATTCCATCAAATTGTCAAGTATTTGTTCTGTCCGTAGATCTTCATAAAGCTATTTAATTTGGTTGACATCAAAACTTATATATATATATATATATATATATATATATATATATATATATATATATATATATGTGTGTGTGTGTGTGTGTGTGTGTGTGTGTGTGTGTGTGTTAGAGTTTATTAACCGACCAATAATGACCATGCAATGACGACTAAAAGTTCTATTCTAATAAATGTGAAATATAAATCATTGCAGAAAGTAACTTTAGGAAGGCATACCCTTCAAACTAACGGAAATATGAATAACATTTAAAGAAAGTTTCAAACTAACAAAATATATTAGTAATACATCTGTTTTGGGGGAGTCAAATGATATCCATCTGTTTCTGGTGTACGGTAAGGGATCGTGTGTATCATGGACTTACTAGACTAAAATAATGTTTGAAACAATTGACAAAGAAAAGAGCAAAACTACGGTTTTATCTAGCCTAAGACCATTTGACTCTCAATTAATCTTTATCAGCAATAAAACTATGAACAGAGACAAACAAGACAAACAATAAATACCAGCGAAAAGTTTGAATTTACTGACGTTTGCCTGGTTATGAATCTGGTAAAAGGATATTTTCAAAATTGTCTTTATCATGCTTTATTGGTTTGAACTCCGATGATAAAAGTGCAGTCTAGCTGGTTTAAACCTAAAGAAGCGGAAGCAAAGGCTCTCTCTATTTTTTGACATAAAGTGATAGAGCTGTAGCTAATGGATTATTCCTTGTGTCTTTTTTACGAATACCACATCAATAGTAATAGTACCGACAATAACTACAAAAGTAATAATTATTGGTAATGAATGAAACACGAACCTAATGAATCAATACATGTATGTATGTATATGTATGTATGTATGTATGTATGTATGTATGTGCATGCATGCATGCATGCATGTATGTATGTATGTATGTATGTATGTATGTATGTATGTAATTAACGTAGGCTGATAATGATACTTTTAGCCAGTTGTATTAATTTTAGCTATCAAACTGGTACATTCTAAGCCAGATAAAAATACAGAAATATCATTTGCATTCCCCAGGGCAATGAAAATAACTTCTAAACCAAAAATGGTCTTTTCTCCCTTTTAAATATATCCTTTAAATGTACCTCTGCAGAATAAAACCAATATGCATTACCTCATTAATTAAGAGCTCACAGGCTAGTAGATTCATATCCAAACGACAATCATACTGATTTCTGATCTAACGCATTACGCGGAAAACAATAGAATACCAAGTTTTCCTCTTTGTTGTGTGTGTGTGTGTGTGTGTGTGTGTGTGTGTGTGTGTGTGATTTAGATTTTTTAACGTAACTATGAGAATTTTGGTCGCAACGCTACGATGTCTACAGTGTGGCAGTTTATAGTAATATCAAGCACTGGGGCATCCTGCCGCAGACATATAGCATCACGTCTCCACCAGTCACATTATCCTGACACCAGGCCGACCAGTTCTAATGTTAACCTCTTAATGCTGAGCGCTAAGGGAGGCAGCTGCTAGTACCATTTTTATAAGTCTTTGGCATAACTCGGCCACGGTTCGAGCCCGCGACTTGCCTATGTGGACTCTCTAACCATTTAGGCCACCGGAAAGGTCATTGATTTTGAGGATTTCTATTCCGTAAAACGGAAATTTCTTTCGAAGGTTCAGGACTTCTTGTCATTTTGATGAAGTTTTGAATAATGAGTGAATCTACTCCATAACGACATAAAATTCTTTGTGATAGTTAATGAGAATGTATCCCCAAGTTTTATTACGTATCTTGGCTGTGGACAGCGGATCCGATTTCTCCTGATAACGTAAGGAATATTACGGAACACAAGTTTATATCTCACAAATATGCTTATGACACTAAAGTTTTAGATGCCTTAAAGGAGTCTATAAATAACATTCTTTGTGTATTACAGTTCTTTGCTTTGGATAACAGCTTGAACATGTATCTAGAGAAAACAAAGGTTGTTTGGTTAGGTAAAGCTATAAATTGTAACGATTTGTAGAGCTTTTATTTAACTAGTGACAGGGATCCTTTACATTTTTATATTTTTTCTGCCATATATGTATAGGATTTCTAGTATGAGTTGTAAGAAACAAATGCAAGAACTATAACTGTGACGTCAATTGTAAAAGAGAAGTTCTTATTAAGTATCCTAAATTAATAATATTGAAAACTCTGGCTTTTCCAATTTAACTCACGTGTTTTACTATTTCCATATACCTCTGAGAGTTTTCTCGACAAATTAAACAATATGTTCTATATACTTCTTACGCTTAAATCCATGGAACAAAAATGTTTTAATGTTTATTTCTTTGAATATATGTGAACGAGGAGAGTTAGAAATTGATTGATATTAACGCTTTTCCAGAATCCCTTAACATAAAATTGATTGGAAGAGATTTGGTAATTAACACACATTGGAGCAAATTATTAATTATCATTAATGGCAGGTGGATTTTGGATAATTTGGAGTAGATTTATATAATAGCATCAATAGAAAATAATATAATCTCCTTAAGCAGGAAATTGTTCGATCGTATATAAGATAATCTTTCAAATACTTAATGCAAAATCATGCATAGACGTTTGTGCGTGAACAAGAGTTGTACCATCAACATGTAATGGTTTGAGAATCATCTATGGGTCTGAAACTTATATCGTCTGATATTGGGGCTAGCGTTTATACATCTTTTACATGAATACGGTTGTTTATTAAACTTGATTGACACATATTTGATGTATTGTCAAGAATATCAACCATAAAGGTGATGGAAGATCCATTTATGCGTCCTTTTATCCCATTGCATCTTTGTCGTATAGTGATAGATCCAAAGGTTCAGCTAGATACATGTACAAGATTCTGTTTAATAATGGGAACTCTCATATTTCCTGTAAGAAATACCTTTACCAATGTCAACTTCAAGTTTATATTTCGTTGAAACAACTGTTTTGACAGAAATTACGAAAATTAATCTGGTTGTTCGAGTTTAGATTTTTACATTGAATACTTTCAAAAAATACTTACTAGATAATGTATCACTACACAAATTGAACCAGTGAGGTTTTATTACATTCTAATACACTCCCTATCAAAATCATTAACATCTGTTTTGTATTTTCGAAAATGCACAAACTGCTGAAGAAAATTCCTTGTATTCAACAGAACTGAGGCATCTAATCCTAGACAAAAAAATAGTGTTATTGCGTTCAGCCTGTTGTGATGGGGCCGGTTTTCCGAAAAGGTCACTTGCACTACAATTCCTGTGATTTCGTTCAAATGCAAATTTTTCAAGACCGTGCTACATAATCTATGCCGACTTTGTATATTTGTTGTCCAAGTTAGTGCCTAGCATAAGCAATGATAGTATTGGCACATCTGTTGTTTGATAAACAAGCAGAAACATGGTGGAAGTGTATGAGGACATTAAGTACCATAGTGATAACTTTTATAGCGAACAGTGGAAAACCCATGCTATTCGCATTGTCTTAATTCTTAAGCATCGTAACTATACAGCTGTTTATGAGATAAATTTTATCCTGGATCCAAAGAACGTCATGCAAATACAACAAAACATTGCTGATGTGTCAGTACTACGACATATACCGATATAGCACATTTATTAAATAAGGGCAGCTTTAGTAATCTTATCAAAGTATAACTACACTAACTTAGCTAATGAGCTGTTATTCCATCCTATTTTAGTCTGTACAAATCATTAAACTTTTTGCTATAAGTTTTCTAGCAGACCTGCTAACCAGGGAAGAATGATATTTGTTTCCAGCAGAAAGCTCCATTTGAACTGAAAATATTTTTATTGTGTTCAACCTTTTAGTATTTACCTAGAATGAAAAAGCAAATAATTGTGATTCACTCGGTTTTCTGAGAAAGGTTACATGCATTAAAAATTTCAGCTATTTTATTTACAGATTTCACACATCCTATGACAATGTTCACGGACTGAAACGTTTGATATTCATGGTCAAAACGAACAATTTTTTTTATAGATATCATACTATTACAGGAATGTGTATATATATATATATATATATATATATGTGTGTGTGTGTGTGTGTGTGTGTGTGTGTGTGTGTGTGCAACCGTTTAGAAATATCTTAGAAAATAGAGAAATATAATTCTCGAATTTGCATCACCTATTTTATACCCATACTTATTTTAAGTCCTCTATTTATATTCCTAACGTGTGTCTTTCTTAATCTGAGCATAAAAGAAGAGGAATTCATATAATAATAATAATAATAATAATAATAATGATATTTTCCGAACATATTACATATGCATAGTTTATGGGCTTATATTGGTTGTTTAAATACAATAGTGATTGTCTGATTCACTGGCATATGTGACATGTCCTTGTGTTAATTACAATATCACGCACTTAAGATAGATTAGATTTTTGGTTAGATAATTGGAGTCGTCATAGTTTATATTGATGGCTACCTTAGCCATTAATACCATTATAGCTTACGATCAATCGTTCACGACCTTCTCCAAAGGAAATGAAATTAGACCAGGTTGGGCCAGTTGGAAACAGGGTGTAACAGATTCCCAGAAAAATCCTGTCGTCACAACCTATGACCATAAACAATTGTTCTCGCAAGTGTTACGGAGTTCAACACGCCCCTATTTGAAAAGAACAACCTAGTGTGGAAGCATCCGATAATTTTATACTATCTTGTTCTCTCACTAAATTCCTTCCTTTCTCTGTCATTATCTCACTCGTTTCAATCTCAGTCATTTGCGTTATAAGTTTGATGCAACGCACCATAAAATCGAACGATTTTGCACCTGTTTTAGACCCATCGGGTTCATTTATTTATCCTTTCTTCATTCTCTCCATTTCATCTTCAACTTACGCTCTCCATGTAACACATTGTTTTCCATCCTTTAAGTTCTGTCCATCAGGGTACAAGTCAGTGCCATATATTAGTGTATGTTTGTCTTTATTGTATGTACGTGCTCGAAGTATCATTTCAAGGTTCCTTCCATTGAACCAGGAATTTCAGAATGTGTTCATGGATGCGACAAATTGTGATGCTTGAAGCGTTATATGTTTTCTCCAGAGATAAATCTATAACATGTTTTGTAAATGTAATTGTCAGCACAAATTTAGTATGATCCAGCTTTACTGAGGACAGGCTTTTTTTTATTGCAAGTAGTAAATATGTCAGAAACTGTTGATTACTGTAGACGCGACCCTCGAGGTACTTTACTTGTCAGCTTTGTTAGAACTTCTCGCTGTTTGTCTGAAATTCGTTGTATTGGCTTGTTTACAACTCAAACGATCCCTGTTTAAAGGTAAGATGACCGGGATACTTTCTGCGAGATGTTGCAGGTTAATCCCTCATGAACTACACACATATATTTCAAATCGGACAGAACTACATTTCGAAAAAGCAAGTTTCAATAAAATACTCAATGCAGGCTCTTTTCCTTTAGGTATATTAAAGAATGGTGCGTGACAAAGGATTTCAGTTCCTTCTCCAATTTGTTTATGACAATCGCAGTATAGGACTAATTCCAAACCATTACAGACATGTAAAATAATAAACGAAAATCCTGACTACATGGCAAAGAAAAGACTAACATAAGGGTGAGCCCATTTCATATCGGGAGGTGGTGGTGATTAAGCGTATAGGGTGGTGTGGAGGAACCGGGGATTCTACTTGTTCGAAAACAAATACGGCCGCTTAACAAAAATTATTTTTCTCTTATTTATAGAAAAATGTCCGTTATTAATCATTTCAGTTGAAAAAGATCTGTGTTGTGTGTTGGATTTTTAACGTAGCTTTAACAATTTTTCAGTCATATCGCTACAATGTCTGCAGTGTGGCAGTTTATAGTGATGTCTAGCACTGGGGCATCATGCCGCAGACATGTAGCATGATGTCCCACCCAGTCACATTATCCTGACACCAGGCCGACCAGTCCTGACACTAACCTCTTAATGCTGAGCGTCAAGCGAGGCAGCTGTTAGTACCATTTTTGTAAGTCTTTGGTGAAAAAGATCTTATAATAAGGACAAAGTATATTATCGAATCGGAAAGAAAATCTTACCCCACCCCACTCCAAACGAAAATTACATCATCTGTTCATTAGGTTAGCATTTTTTTAAAATACACGAGAAACAAAACCAGTGACGATTACTCAGAACACATGGATATAAATAAATTGTGTTTATCAATTGAAAACTGACATATTCATTGCCGCCTATTGTAAATGTCATTTGATTAATAGTACATATGAACTCAGACTTTGCATCAGTTTGAACCTTACCTAATTCCGTTATATTGGAAAAGGTCTTGAACGACCGTACGTATGCTATAACTGTATTGGTAGCTAGTGTAGTCATTATTAAATGCTAGGATGACGCCAGTTAACGAGTTAAAAATTAATATATCTTATGCAAGTGATATTGCCTGGTTGCGATAAGAAGTTGTGACAATTCGCAGGCGTACAGTGAAAAAATAAACAAAGCATGGAACTGACCTTGGTGGACTTTGTGACCCAACGACCCTGCGGATCGGCTTTAAATACCTTTATGGTAAGTTCTTTCTGGCAACAACACACCAGAAATCATATACGAGGACGCATCAATTTGTCAGCGGCTGCTCAATGACAACATCATGCACGCAAAAACATTTCGTGCGTTAATGTATGAACTCATTAAAGACAGCACCGATGATAAATTCTGAGGTGCTATCAAATCTTAGCGAAATAAATGACACGATGTTGCGTAACGTTGTAAATTCAGCACCGAGCGTTACCTCGATAATCCCGATCTCGTTAACGAAACCAGAATTTCATTTTGTTTTTCTCCACACCAGTAGACACGGAGATATAAAGCACACTCGAGATCGTACCAGCGTCGTTGCGCATTTATTACAGTTGACCTAATATCCGATCGCAATCATTCTTGCACTGCACGGTCTATGATACAACTTGGAAAGTAATGGGACTTTCCAAAGGGCACGTACGACATTTACTCAATTAATGAAGATATCCGACTAAAGATTTCTTTGTTGATAGGCAAGAACTTTAATAGTTTCATATGCGAACACTCAGCTCCATCATTTCGATAATATCTCCAGTCTGTGAGGATAACATCACAAAGTCGTTGTTGAGAAAGGTTCTTTGTTGGCCCGAAGACATTAATGAGATGCCGGCAAACGAATCGTAAGTATAGGATGCAATATCCAGCCAGACATAACCAAGATCATCACCACGATGCAGGTCAGTCTAGCATGTGATGCCATCGTCCGTTAGACGCAAGAACTGTAGCTTCTCAAGGTTACGTATTGCTTTGATTCTTTACCTAATGATGTCGCCCGGGGTGATCTGCTGTCTATTACTCTGACAACATTACATGTCTATTAAGAACTTTGCGCCAGCACAAAATATTCTTAACACAATCAGTAGGATAGTTTCGGTAGCTATATAAAATAAAACAAATATAATGATGTAGATGGTCGAAAATGAAACCATTTGACGTTTCCGCGCACCGATGTAAAACAGTGGTACTAGCTTCCCAACACAGGTAACTGATTTAAATTCAGAAATAATTGAGTTAATCGAGCTCACAGCAGCTCGGGCACCTAGTGGAAAAATTGCTTGTATGCGCACGCGGGTTACAATCACACACACACACACACGTGGGAATATCGAAGGTGTTTCGGGTCCGGGAACCGGAATTTGCCAGCCGATCTCAAATCGTCATTATAATACTACTCTGTTAATTTTTTTATCCTAACTATTACGAATGTTATATTATTTACCTTTATTTTTATTTTGTATACGTTTAACAGAATTTTGACATGTATAAGGTTTATCTTGTGTTTTGTAATGTTTTTTTTATATTTATGTTTACTTAAAAGGCTTTTTCTTTCTAATGTTGTCTTTATACTGGCAGTTTTAGAACTTTCGATTAATAAGCTGTATATATTCTTCACTTTCTATCGTGCAGTTAACTGTAATGCATAAAAATGGTTATCGTAGGGTAAAGATAACTAAACTAGAATATATTTCCAGCCAGAGGTTTGGGAGATTACATAAAAGACAACACGGTTTCACGGACGAAAGATCACACTGTTTGTATTTCAATATATACAGATTTCACGAGAAAAATCTAGAGTTACATCATTCTAACAGATGGTTACATAATGGACTTCATAATTACGCAGTTTTGTGAATTTAAAGCCATAAGCGCAGTAACATCTGTGGTAAAGGAATGATAGACGGATGGAAGTAGGGTCAAGCAGACAGTGGACACCAGAATATATTCTTGTACAAGAAATGAAAACTTGCGAACATAAGTGTCAACTACATTCTACGGCGTTGGATCCCTTAATAAAACAAAGGCATTGCTTGAGGAACAAAATCTAGTGCTTTGTGATTCAAATCTTTGTCATAAACGGTGTGGCAAAATTTGTACTTACATGGATTCACGAATGTACAAACAGACAAATAATGCGATCTAAGAAGTTATATTGTATTATCACACAAAATTCTAGCTAACAATCAAAGGCAGGTTTACAGTCCGTAGAAAAACTGGAAAAGGAACTGTGCATGCTAACAAAAACTGGCATATCATTTATGATTTAACGTTATGTTAATTATCCCAGGATATATTTTCACATTTAAGTCGAGAAATCAGTAATGGTAGTAATTTAACCTAAACACCGGTCAGCTTCAATTATCTGTTAAATTTCAATAATCATCTATTAATTTGTAAAATTTTCAATACAAATATATACCCCATGCTCATCATTTTGAATGATATTTTCGTCTCCTATCCAATCTGAGTCGATATTGTTCCATTTAACAATATATTATATGTCCCAACATTGAAATTCATATTCATGAACATAACGTTAGAGTTCTCAGAGAAATGTAGACAGCCGAACCGTGACTTCAGGAGTGCAAAGCAATCAACTTTTGAACGATATATGAATGTCAAAAGCTATCTACGATCCAGAACAGACGGAGTTGTATTGTCAGTTTGCAATAATATTTAACGTTTTCGGGGAAAAATAAAACTTAACCTTGTTCAACTACAAATACGTTTCTGTTCATTTAACTTATATAGTAATCACATTTCAGGACGTTCTTAGAATGTAAAAAGTGGATTGTAGGTCACCATTGTGTGTAATCAAATGTATGTTTACAATAATATTTACTGTTTGTGAAAATAGACTTAACATTTTATCATATAACATATATATGTAGTAGTGGAAAATCTATGTTGATTTCAAATAGCTAGTATTGTAATGACTATATCAAGGTTTATAAATAAGGTGTAAGGTGGTATCGACATTTTATGCTTCGCACATTTGCAAGCTTGCAATACGATTCCATATTAAAGAGAAGAGGCGTGTTTCTAATAGCTGCTGCTGTACCAGCGAATGATCTTGTGAGTGTGCTAAGGTGCCTGTGCTTTTTGCTGTTACCGTGGATCCGAATGTGACGGTTCCAAAACTTGATGCATCTCTCGCGTCCGCTTTCGCAATCATCGTTTACTTTTTCACTCTGCGTCCTTCAGTATCCCTGATGATTATCATAGAGACTGCACTTGGAGACAGTACTGAGCCGTGCGATGAACTGAAGTGGTTGTTGATGCTGGTCAAAGATGTCGGGATGAATGGATTATGTTTTAAATCCTTCACAAGGCGCTCTCTCGCTGCTCTTTTCGTACAAAACGTGGTTTACAACTGCGTTTCACACATCACTTAGGAACCATCTCTGTGAAGCAGTTATCGTGGCCCCCAACCTATTCATCGTTTATTTCCTATGGATTTGCCAAAGATGCCATTCTATGGATTCTTTCGTCGCCCCAGAAATAACTATCTTACAGCAGTTTCAGTTATTATGAGGGCTGTTTCCATCGTGCGGACGACCTTACGCCTTCAGGCTTCACTTATAACCCATTTAACAGATCATCAATAGTATGGCCACTCACAGCTTCTGATACGGTTCTTGAGAAATTTTCGATATGGTTCGCTGACCGCCCAATGTGATGCATAAGTATTATATTTTTCTCTCAGTGCATCTCTAAATGAATCTTCGTCTTTACGGTCAAAGAGATCTATTCAAGATGCATGCTAGCAGAAATAACGGATAACGGAATGTACATTCTTAGTATCACCCACACGTCGATGCCAGCATCGCGTCTGATATAGTCTAGCTTAGGAAAGGCCGTTTCCTTATTCCGAATACCAGAAAAGGTCACAATCTTCGAGTAGAAAATGCACGCTGTTTACTCCAACAATTTAGAGAAAACAAAAAATCAGATCATTAAGGTCATAGTCCTAAGGGTTACAGAGTCTTTGTTGTGGCGAGCACAAGGTCTATGGTATGCTTCTTTTAGCCGTTTAGTACACCAGCTGATAAAATCGTAGTTGGTATTAAATTCCGATTGAAAGAGTTCGCAGACAAACTCGTTCTTGACACAGCCGCGAAGGTAAACGTAAGCTATCAAAAAACTCGCACAAGGCCGACAGACCCTTGTCATTGTGATTGTCTACCGCCTATGCTGTTTCTATTGATTATAGCTTCACTTGTGAATTGGAATGCTGGGTCTAATTGGTATAATGTCATCTATTCCAAAGAAGCGGTTTCCATACACTTCAGGAATGGACTCGTCGGGCTGTGTCCGCAACGGCACTGCCAGCGTCGACACGTATAGCGGCAGAGTTCATGTCCTGGATTCCATATAGAAAACGTTTCTACTCTCCTTTTCCATCAGCGAGAGATTCGTGTATGCTCCCAAGACATCGGCGTCGCCGATCTCGGCCAGAGTGTTTCCTTCAAGATTGACATCTATATTTTCAATGTGGAGCGGACCCAATTTTTGCCGGCCTCATGGGTGTGTGCACAATAATATCGTTGCTCCCGAGGTTTGGAAATCTGACTCTAACATGCTGGTCTTAGTCTATGGTGGTTGAGTAATTAGTGAAGACACTAGTGCTTACACAAAGCGTGGCTGGTGGATCCAAACCTGTCGAGTTTGTTTCCACATTGAGTCATAGTTATTGTTCCTATCACTAGTGACAATGCTTACCTTATCGCAAAAGACAGCTGAAGATTATTTTGAGTTTGAAATTACTGGCCTGAAGAGGAGGACGTGCCAAAGACCGGCCTTCATCTGCAGGATGAGGAAATTTGTTTGCTGACATTTCACATGGTAACCAATTAACGCATGAGTTGGAACGACGACTAGGAACCCTTCCGTGGGGATACATTAACGACAACTGAGAATAATATCCGCCACCCGAGGGTTGATAAATGTTTCAACCTGAAAAAGAAGTCCAGTCTAAACCGACTATATTGAGTAACACACGGGAAATTAATACTCTGGAGACAAAACAGAGCTCAAGTAAACCACGGAGGAAAACCTGCGTCATACTCCTAACACATGCCGATCTATTCGAGTTAACGGGGTTGGAGGACACTGTGGTCAAGGAGACGGCGGCGCTAGAGATCCTGGGTCTTACCATGGCAATACAACCGGAAAAGGTGCGCTTGCAAACAATGCCTCCTAAACCAACAAAATATAAAAAATATATATATGCTTTTAAAATTCAGTGAACGATCACAAGATGAAATAGAGTGCAAGCAGCTAATAGCCAAACTTGCGTCTAAGGAGGTCAAACTCAATGGCCTTTCCTGAGGCGTTACGAGAACGGCTTCCCAAACCAATTCATTGCTGTCGGATAGGTTATCATCTAAGTTATTCATGAGGACAGAACTCTCTCCGAATAATTGCGAACACTCTTCCGCACACAGGTTATCACTATAGCCTCAGTTCTCAATGTGTTGAGGTTCAACATAAGACCTGTTGTACTCAAAGTTATAGGCGGAGGTGTGAGAATACCAGCTCCAACATCAGCACCTATTACTCCAGACCTGAACATAAACATGACTTCGGATGTATACAAAAATGGGTAAGGAAGACTCTAGAATGATTGTCTGGAATTGTTGACGGCAGTTCTCCCCAGAATGATTGTCAAACTTTTTTGTTTTGCTGAAAACATTAGATAGTAACACACTGTACTACCACCTATAACTACTATATGTCTTTGGATTCTGTTGATGCCTGAATATTTGTTATGGTGTCGGTATGTGCTTTTGTTGCTCTTGTCGCTATAGACACTATTTTACGGGCTGATCAAAATCAACCTTTTCTTGCTTCAGTGGCTGCGATTGTTGTCGTGCGGTTTGCTCTTGTGCCGACACTTGTACGAGAATCCTTATCCAATTAATATAAACACTGATTCATATCACAAGTTTGCCGTCCGCAATAAAACCTTCTTTGTTATACCAATATTGGGTGCAAATGTTAAGATCTACATCTCTTGGAATCATGTAGAGGCCTCCCCAAGGGCGTAACTTGACAAATGACAAATTGTGCCTGTATTGGTCAACATTTCCTCTCATCGTCTGCCGAATGCCCTAAGCACAAAACCTCGACGATACTGGACGCATCAAATACTAGTCGACTATGTCAATAAATCTGCTCTCAAACAAAACATTACTCAACACATACAAGTCGACGCTGAGCCACAGTTTGAGTAACTCTCCCCTCGTCGTTGCTATAGCTAAAACCATCTCAGGCGCAATATTTCTCGTCGCTATTAAAGTGGAGTACTTGTGGCAATACCATTGCTTGTCACTAGTGCTTTCATAAGTGCTCATGGTGCGTGTAATATTGGCCAGTCCTATTACTGGTCATTTGGCTCGCGAACAGGTGATAAGCACCGACGCCATTACGCGTAAGGTAGTCAACAATATTTCATACAAAGCAGGATGCTGCAACATTTCAGCTGTGCTTGGTAAGAATATGTTTCTTGTAGGTGGCAATGTCTGTGATGCAAAAGAAATTGCTATTACAATTCCAAATGGGTGCTATAAGATAGATACGTTCAGAAAGGAACTGAAGTCTGATATGCAGGCAATTACTGTAGACTAAAGCCCGCCGACCGGGAGAGTCAGTATCTAAGAAGCCCAGACATCGACTCATATTATTTTCTCGGGATTTAGTTAGCACACATGATTGGGTTCGAACAAAATGCGAAATCGTATTCGATGCAATCGAAGTCAAAATCTTGGGTATCACATCATCATCTGGCTGGATAAGAACGGCACAAAATGTCGCGGCATTCGTCAACGAAAATGGTTTTTTGTCGACCTCAGTAAAATAAACGCAACTGAAAATGTTGTTAGTGCAACATACAGCACACAGATATTCAAGCAGTTGTTAAGTTCTACGCGGGCACACGTACTGTGTCCGATAACGTGAATGTGTGATCCATGAACTTCCGATACGTAATTTAGGTCTCAAAATATATATTTTTAGAAAAACACTTAACATGCATGAATGTACCATG
Source organism: Megalonaias nervosa (assembly GCA_016617855.1). Taxonomy (NCBI): domain Eukaryota; kingdom Metazoa; phylum Mollusca; class Bivalvia; order Unionida; family Unionidae; genus Megalonaias; species Megalonaias nervosa. The sequence goes on along the minus strand of JAECUM010095671.1, from coordinate 24,643 downwards.
ACCCTTGAAATAACGCATTAGGGTTCATAAGAGGACAGCTACTTTATGGGTCTACATGGTCCTGGCTTCCGTATTGGCACCGTTGCGAGATATTCGGGGCCATCGAACTCATTGATCCCAGAGGGTGGCGTTTTCAGAACATGAGATTGCCGTTATTAGCACGGTTAATGCAGGCATCAGGGCTGACATAAAGGCTGAATATTTAACAGCCGATATGACATCAGGTAAGTTGGCAGATTTACCGCCAATAAATTCATCCGGTTTGTATCGCTGGAACCCGACGTAAGCCTTTTAATATTTTAGTGGTTTTGCACTTAGGAATGCTAATGCTAGCGACATTATCACCGTCCCATGCGTCTGTTTTCATTTCACTAGCATTCATGAGAGTCGTGGTGGCGGAACGTGTGCAATGCTTTCAATGCAACCCTATTGACACATAATGTCAGTGATGCCGTTCCAGAAATGACTTTCATGAAAGCCTTACAAAACAGCTTCGTATCTGCATTTACCGCAGGAGACACACTTAGATGCCAATGTACACCATACTGAATTTTCAATCACTCTATCTTTGGATTGCTGCTCAAGAGCATTAGCAATATGAATTAGCTTAGGCTGCTTGACAATAGCCGTCGTTAAAGACATAAGCACGAGCATGCGACGGGAGCAGGGAGACATGGACAAGTAATACGAATCATTGGCGCCTCTTGCCAGTCAAAACATGGGAAGCGGAGCATTGATCAGCTTGCAAAACAAGTTGATGTCAATGAGGAATACAAGCCACTGATGTTTAGACTTCAGTTCAACGAAAATACAAAGTAGATAGACATTAACCACCAGGACTACCCACACACAGTGCACAAAGTCAATCCGCGATCAGCTAGGAGTAGCGAAAAAAATCTCAAAGGAATTGTGTTCTCGGTCTCTCTGGTGCGATTGCTACTATATTTCCGATATAATTGAACGAAAATGCCACTGCGGTGATCATCGGCAGAATAACATAGTTAAATTTGTATCAAACATGTTCTACCGTATTACAGTTACTAGCCAGAAAATTTACGCAATCACACAACCTGCAAAACTATGCCATGCTATATGTTGCTCATGATGAGATAGGTTAGAGATACGTGTCAGCAGAGAAACTTCCCTCCGGATCAATTAAAGCTTCACATCAGCTCCTCATAGAAGAATTATAATATCGCTGTATCCACAAGATTTTCATGTAAAAATGTATTACTGTCTGAGGCTGAACAGCGGCGAGCCATCTACAAAATGTAAACGTCCGCAGTAAACGTACTTGATGGCGTTAACACCACACTTGCATTTGTGTCTGCAGACATCGGCGTGGAGGAGATTGGCATATTGTCAACAATAATTGCCGTCACTGTCGCTGTTGTCATCGAAGCTACCGTTTTAGGTTGTGGGCTGTTTTCTTTGACTAGTAATAAAACAAACAAAAACAAACACACGATGAAATTCGCGCCATGACCTGAACAAAGATCATCACAATCTAGCAACAAAAAAGGAATATTAATAATAGGTGTTAGAACTAAGAATGTAAATTTAGAGCCTTTATTTTTTTTATGTATTTGTATGACATGAAACCTTAGGTTAGTAAAATTCTCGTTTTTATTATTTATGCATACTTAGTTTTACCTGAATAAGTAAACTGGTCTCCTGGACAGCACTTTAAGGAATATGTCATGCTTATTCATCCAAAACTGATATAATGGTAATGTATAATCAACGTGTTTAATATATTATTATGTATGTATATATACATCGTTGTAAAACATCTAGTTTCATTACTGAAGCTCGACTTTGAAGTAGACACATCAGTCCCACATCTGATAACATGTGGAAGCTATTGTTAAGTATTTTGTTTATGTGCGCCACTGCAGAAGGCATTCTTGTACCGCTTGATTCTTTCAGCCAGGAGAGTAAGTATATTATAAGTATATTATTAATGGATTATAACTTTGACACGTATATAAATATGCGTAATATCAATACCAAGAATAGAGTGAATTAGCAATATTCGGGAACAATCGTGAATATTAAGAGAGAATATCTGTCCAACATTGCACATGTACATGATTTATCCAAAACTGGTCAATTGTTATATTTAAAAACTAATCACTTTCACTCTTACAGAATGGTGTGATGAGTGTATATTCAATAACATCAGAGGCGGAGGGGGCTGGCGGTACGCACCATGTCAAACTTATACTGATCAAAGACATAACATTTTCAAGCAAAACTAAAGAAATATATAATGTAATTAACTAAATCAAGAATTAAATAGTACATGAGAGAGAAGTCATTTTAATGGTTACATTCATCATTGACCATTTTTATTTATTTGTGGTTGTGGGATGTCTAAACTAGTTTTAGGTGCCAAAGTCATCTAGTGTTGATATTTCTAAAAAATTAAGATTATTGTATATTTTTCTTCGTTCGTTTTGTTCTACGTCACTTTTCAACAATAAATGTAGGGTTTATTAGGGCCTCAATTTGAAATATAACACGAACGAGGTGTGGAATATTTGCATAACACATAACAGACAATACGAAAAATGATGTTCAATATTTTCGTTATCCTAATCCCACTCGCACATCGGAGAATTTACTAAACAGTGTAATTGTCATAGCTGAGTGATCTACATGCATGTCTTAGTTTGTCGAGTAGGATATTTAGTTAAGTATGCCAATATTATAATAAGTTAGTTGTTTATCAGGTGGATTAGATTAACTATACCTTAAAATGGCTATATAGATATAATTTGTGGACATTGTCAAAGAAAGTGTGTTCCATGGGGAAATCGGAGAAAAGAAAGAGACGTCTGAAAGATTTCGTTCTGAATCTTCTTTTGAGCATTTATAATATACTTCACAGGTATATTCAAAATTGGCAGTAAGAACAGTGTATAAAGTTTATCCAGAGTTATTATGCTAAAAGGTGTGGGGATTGGTATGGCGGGTACCGAAATCATCACAGCTGATCTATCTTACTAAAATGTTAGATAGGAAGATATAGAAAACAGCAGTTTCATTCCTAACTTTGACATATGAAAACAAAAGAAAATATGACATTTATATAAACGAGAATACAATTTGTTTCTGTTAGGTAGATATAATGACATGAGTTTCAGTCTTTGCCCTTCTCCCCTTTGTTCTCCATCTTCCTTCAAAACGAAAAAAAGAAAGAATGAATGAGCAAAGTCGCTGCAAAACAGTCAACAGTTCAAGAATATAAGAAAAACATTCTGATGGTTACGTACATTTTTACTGTTAACGACTGTTACAGTATTTGTATATTGTTCGTTCTGGATTTCAGCGTTTGTTAAGCTATTCAGGCAGGTACTTCTAGAGAAAGTGGCAGTAGAATGGAACGTCACGGTAGAACAGAGTAATGTGCTGAAAACCAAAAACACCGAATGCAACGCTAAAATAGATGCAAAGATCAACGCATGCAAGTCAGAAACACAAAGCACCTGTGGGTATGTGATAGAAAAATCACATTTTATTTGTTTAAAACTAAAATATCTTTCAACAACACATAATATTTCCTCAAGCTCAAAATATACCAGTATACTGCACATTACATGGCTAAGTTTAACGACATACAATTGTAATAAGTGGCCTTTGTTTTGATTTCCACAGATTTTGTAAAATGAAGGAATATCATCGTTTATAAAACAAAAATAAATTGATCATAACCATAATTTGCAACTTGTTTAAAACATTCCTCCATCTTAGGCATCTGGGTTTACAGTTTCAGCATATGCAATGTGCATCGAGGACTTTGTTATCGGGCAAAAGCGCTTTTTTCATACAAACTACAAAGTAAATATATTATTTTTATTTCAAAATACATCTCTTGATGTAGGATACTCAGTTATCATCCTCTGTAGAACTGTCTTATCTATTCTCTTTCAGACAATCGCCCTCCTTTACGGACTATCTGAACTTAATTAATCCCTACACGTACATGAAGGGCCCTCTTGATGATATTGGACACAGCATTGCAGGCGTGGGAAATCTGGTAGCTGACGGCGGGAGGCAGTTTGTCTCCTCCATGAACGGACTGGTTAGTTCGACTGGCAAGGTATTTACGGTAAGTGACTCAAACAAAAGTAATCTTTACATTAATTGGGGAAGAGTCTTCATAGCGCGGTAATAATATATTGGTGTTTTACCAATTCTGTTCGGTTCGATTCCTGTTCCTGGTTGGTGCAAGCGTTTGTAGAATTCTATCCAGATCAGGTATGTTTTGGAGTTCACCGGGTTCCTTTACGTCGTGTCACCTGCGTTATGCCATCTGGTGAACCGTTGTGAGAACTTGACATGGTTTGTCAGAACTTGTTGTTCAGTTACGTCAGAGAGAATTTCATGTATATGTCTGACGATACGCGGTGATTTCTAATCTAGTTATGAAATAAACATTCGGATTTTATCCCGTATTACATGTTCTTCGTTGTTAAGAATGTTTCTGTTGTATGTCATAAATGAAGGTTTTGAAAAGAAGTATCAGTGAGCGACAATATGATGACGCCTAATTCCTTTCCAGGCATTTCGCCCCTCTTTTCCTTTTAGGAATATTTCCTAGAAAATCATTGCGTATTATCCACATGCTCTGTGTAATTCATTAATTCATCCGAATCTACGACATCATGACCAAACAAATTCAAACACAAATAAAACACAGTAAAACTGCTAGCACTGGATCGGTCATCGTCGCGTTTAGACTTGACTGCATCTATGTTAAGGATTCTAGTTTTACCCTAATGTAAAGCAGCCTCAGACCAAATCGGAAAGTCCTCAGCCTTTTTCGTCAATGCCTTGTAAAAACAAAAACTAGACAAGAGTCTAGACAAGGCTGTTTATTGCATTGTTGCAGCGAAAATGTGGATTGCATTTACGGTGTATCTTTTTAATCTATATTATAATAGTGAATACGTCTCCATTATAAAATCCACTCTCTGACATGTTATTTCATAAAATGCATATTAAATCTAATCTGTAACTTGGCGATTAAATAGAAAATGTGCTTTTCATATACAAATGTACACATGTTGGTTAGGGTTATAAATACATTGCCATTTATTTCTAGGTTTACTAAATCCGAAAATCTACAGGATCGTATTGGCCTCAATTTCCGAAACCTTATGATTTTAAATTGCGTAATTCCTTAAAGCTTTATTATTATTATTATTATTATTATTATTATTATTATTATTATTATTATTATTGAAATGGCAGTAGTATCATTATTATTATTATCGTCATCATCATCATCATCATCATCATCATCATCATCATCATCACTACCAACAGCACACCGAATGATATTAGCAAAGATGATGTCTTTGTTAATAATATTGACATAAACATGTATTATTATTGCTATTAACATGTGATTCGTACAGTATCTACATTCTTCTTGATGGGAGATATGAATGGGTCATTTATTTATTTATTCATTTATTTATTTATTTGTTTGCTTGTTTTTTTTATTATTTTTTTTTTATTTATTTACTTATTTTTGAAGTTAAAATGTATACTCTTACTATCGAAGTTATAGAAATGGTCTTAGGAAAATTATGCATTTTCAGTTTCTAAATAAATATTAAATCAATTTCGGACGACCTTTTTGATAAACCAAATGAAAAGATTTAATATGTAAGTTGAAATTGTGCGATTTTCACATTTTTGGGTAAAATTTATATATGGATAGATAGTAGTTTAACAAATAATAAAATTGAAGCAGGAAATAATACCCCTACAAGTAAGGAAAAAAATATATTTGTTGTTAAACAAGTATTACTCTATATGCATTGTCGTAATCCACGAAAAGGAGCGTAGCGGTTTTCCGCCCGTGGCTTGAAACGATGCTATTTTTTAGACCACAAAAATAACATTTTGATATTATGATCAATCTTGAAGAATAAAAGGGAAACTGATTTTCCTCTTTGCTTCTTAACAAATCCAAGCTGGTGGTGGTAGTGGTGGCGTGTGTGAGGTGTGGGTGTAATACGTAAATGTTCAAACGGGGCAGGGATAATACTTACGTATGAATATATCTTGAAATAGAATCTGAAAAGAATTCCCAGAATCAAACCTTTAAGACCACTGAAATGTGGCTATATGATTGAGAAGGAGTGTAGATGACAAACATCTTTGGAAAAATTCAAGCAACAACGACAGGTATATTTTATGTTAGTCTCAGGTTGCAAATAAAACGTATCTAGAATATCCGTACATAATTCTAAATAGCCGTTATTTTACTTTCAGTTAGATTTCTTAGTAGTCAGTTTTCGCCTTCATTCGTTTATTCAGTTTTGGGCTACAGCTGCTGCGCCTCTACCTAGCACCTCTTCCTCCTCCTGCCCTCCACCTACTACTACTACTAGTGGTAGTACTGGTACTACTACTACTACTGCTCTACTACTACTACTGCTACTACTACTACTGCTACTACTACTACTCCTACTACTACTACTGCTACTACTACTACTACTACTGATAATAATAATAATAATAATAATAATAATAATAATAATAATAACATAGGTGCGATTGAGATTAATCTGCAATTTGTTCTTATAAATATTATTTATAGAAGACATTGGAGTGATCCAAATTAATGGACAGCTGGTTCTACCAATTATTACTAAATGACAGATAAGTCAGAATTGTTGACTCGCGTGTCACAGATCCTGGTGGTTTACGCCTCTACATGGAGGATGAAGATCTCAGTAATTTTTTGAAATTAATTCGGTTTCTTTAAGTCCATGAGGCGGGAATAGGTACAAGTGCCTGTGTCCATCTGTCCCTTCGTTTGTTAGCCCTTGCGTCTTTAACACAATCTTGTAACCATGGATTGCCTTTTTCCTCGGTAAATATTACGGTCATCACCACTTTGCTACCCTGAGTTATTGTGTTTGACTTGGAACTGAATACAGTGTATGTATAAAAGTCTTGTAAACTAGTCTTATATTTATACACACATACGGACACACACACACACACACACACACACACACACACACACCGTAATGCAATGATTGCTATGAAATATGGTACATATCATATTCATTCTCTGAAGATAGGCATGTCGGCAAATCACATTTCTCCAATCGGTTGTCTTAGAGTTATCTCCCATATACGACTTGACGCTGGATATGCTGTATTCATGACATAATACTGCAGACGCGACTATATTCAACGTTTTCATTAATCAAAATGAAACTTTCCACGTAAACACGGTCATCATCAGAAGATGCGTATATCGGCCCATGCTGGTCAATGCAACGTTTGACAGAATCCATCGACACAACTTGTAAGGAATTTTTTTTTTTCAAACTTCGAAGCTGTCATCACCGCAAGATGGGCGTATTGACAAATGAGAGTGCGCCTCGGAGTTTTGTAGGTATTGTTGCCCTTTTCAACAATCACTTGGAAATAGAGTAAAACAACTGTTGCTGTGAAATTCAGTGCATGGTATGCTCATCATCAGATGACGAGCATGTTGATTCGTCATTGGGCTCGCATCATTTTCCAAAGAGATACTAATTTTGACGTAAGTTACAGCTGGATGCAATATATGACAGAAACTTGTTAACTCTTTTTGCAGTTATTGATGGATTTCAGTTACACTTGATTATATAACGGTCATCATACGAAGATGTAGATATTGGCCATTCAATGTACTTTAGTGCGTTTTGAAGAAATTATTGTCCAGTTTTGATTTGGACCTGGAAGTTTGTAGCATTACAGTTGCTTTCAAGTGAGACTATACTTTAGGCTCGTCTCTATCAAAGGGGTAGGAGTCGGATGCGGGAGTGGCTCGGATATACTTGTGTGAACAAATGCTCACCATACCTCTAGTTAATCAAAGTTCTCTGTTTACATGTAAATGGCTAGATCGTTCTGCTTGTTGTTGCAGATTAATTTCCGTGAGCTACTGCTACTACATATCTCTACGTAATTGTATAGAAAAACTTATGATTACATTATATTCTCTCCAACCGACAGGACGCCTTTAGTGGACTCAAAGACGGTCTTAATAAGATAGGGGGTGTATTCGGGTCTGCAGGCAACACCGTATTGGGCGGCCTTGGATCAGTTGGGAGTGGTATTAAAGATGGAATTTCCAGTGTTGGCAGCGGCATCAAGGACGGGTTTACTACGGTTACCGATGCATTAGGAAGTGTCGGACAGAGTATAGGCAGTGCATTAGGAAGTAGGTGTCCGTCTTCTAGACCTTTTTAGAAATAAGCATACAAAATACTGCATTTTTTGTTAATACACAGAAGATCAAACAAGTATTTAGTTCATATTTAATATTCGAAGCGAGTTTAATATTAATATTGTCTGCAGTGCATTTGGAAGTAGGTGTCCGTCTTCTAGACCATTTTAAACATAAGCATACAAAATGATGCATTTTTATTAATACACAAGTATTTAGTTCATATTTAATATTCGAAGCGAGTTTAATATTAATATTTTCTGTAAGTGTCTTGGAAAGCAAATGATGTATTTCGATACGAAAACTAGCTGCAATGTCCTATTTATCACGCATTCTTGGGCGGAAAGGAGAGACATACTACGAAAGTGAGATGGGTTTAAGTAAGAAAATTCAAGCCAAAGCCTGGCTGGTTTAGACCATTGTTCCTTTTGTATGCCTTGAAATACCATCAAAATTAAAGTAAAGAAACCAGATTAAACGTGGCGACGCAGAGGCAGTTCAGTGTGACGTCATTGGTGTATTATGTCCTCTGCTTATGTGCTACCTTATAAGGTCATCCGCCTTGTGTTCCGTCACTGAAAGGAAAGAATCCTATGAGCTTTTATTTCTTCTCCAGTATGTTATGCAAAATGTTTAAATTGCTTTTATTGGAGGACGTGACAGATGTATTTATATATGCACAAAATTACATGCCTCGCCTGTCCCCAATGAGCTAAGAGAACGATTTTGATGTGAAGTGGTTTTGCAATAAATTAATATGTCATCTCAAAAGAGTTCATTACGCGGATTCGGAACAAAATCACGATTTAGGTTTCCTATATATGATGAGACTGTGCGATGACAGGCAATGACATACCATCGATAATGCACTTTCAGATGTTAATGTACGGTGGTTGGCAATAGAAAATGAATGGGGGAAACACGGAACAAAAGAGACATAACGAAGTAGAGATTCAGAAGAATTATATTAATTTATTGTGGGACACTTATTAAGGTACGTTTCTTTCCCATTGACATAGGCATTTTCAGGGGGAAAAGGGAGATAACTGCGGAGGCTCGGCGTTGCATGGAGAGATGTGCTTCCTGCCAACCTCTCCTACAGGACAAAGAACAGATGGTCAGATCTATTTGCGGTGACGAAGCGGTGGAACTAAACAAAACCGTCAGCAAACGTGTGCAGCAGATCAGCGCCATTTATAATGCTACTATCGATGCATTACATCCCATTATCAGCAAGGTGAGGTCATGTACTCCTACTGATAATAATGATAATGTTGTTGTTGTTGCTGAGGACTTGACACCATTTTCTAGCACATGATAGGCTATGCATGGCGACTTGCCGGTGGAGGGAAAACCCGGGAAGACACCGGGAAAAAACACCAACCCACGGGATGGTACTGGCAAGCTTTCTCACATACCCACATTTGTTGAGTACGAGGCTCTAACCAACGCAGAGGTGAGATGGCAGTGATCAGTAGAGGCGAGCACTGTGACCACTCGGTCACCCGGGGCCACGATAATAATAATAATAATAATAATAATAATAATGGTGATAATGAAAATACCAACAATAACAACAAAACAACATAATACAATTAGTGTCATATAAATATATATGTGTGTGTGTGTGTGTGTGTGTGTGTGTATGTGCGTGTGCATGTGTTAAACATGTATATGTGAACATTCATTTTTGAGACTATTACAAAAAAACGTGCCGTTTATAAAGTACGAAATAACCAATGCCATATAGGTACATATGTATTGCAAAGTTGTACAATTATTCCATCAACCGACGAGTAACATACTTCGTAGGGAAAAGAAGAATGCAAGATAAAACGTTTTGAAATTAGCATTATCCGGAAGTTGAATTATTACAGAATTTTCTAAAACATAGGTTCATGGTACAGATTTTATGGACGCATCCACTTTGAATTCATTGAGATGCATCCTATACTCGCAGTGAGAGTTGTCTGCAATTAAAAATCTAAATTAATTGTCGGTCCTGGTTTGATAGAATTGTAAATTATCGAGAGACCGTAATGCCTTTAAAGAATTATACAGTAGGTTATCTGATTCAAAATCTGAAGAAATTTACGGTCTCACTTATTAGTCTGATTGAAAATAATTCACTTGGTACCTCAGAAGTTGAAATATTAACTTTCCTCTTTAATATAGATCGAGTACGACCCTGCTTCCATGAACAACATGAAATTTACGACCGTGTTTTTGACTGCATACGTCAAGGGAAGTTACTTCAGGTACCAGTCAAGTGTAGCGTATGCCATGATGGACCTTCCTGGTACGGTTCGAGATATGGCATTGGAATACTGGAATAAAATGGCCTAATATTACGTCTGATGTGACCAGAACCTTGTATTATGTGAAGAATTAATAGAACGTAAATAAAATTAAAGACAATTAGCAGTGTTAAATATTTCTTCACATACAGTGATTTCACCCGAAGTAAATAGCAATATTTGTTGGCCTGCGTGCATGTGTGTGTGTGTGTGTGTGTGTGTGTGTGTGTGTGTGTGTGTGTGCGATAATGAAACTGTGATTACACCCAAAGTAAATAGCGATATTTGTTGGCCTGCGTGCATGTGTGTGTGTGTGTGTGTGTGTGTGTGTGTGTGTGATGATGAAACTGTGATTACACCCAAAATAAAAAGCGATATTTGTTGGCATGTGTGTCTGTGTGTGTATGATAATGAAATTGAATGCTGTGACTAGTGCCGACCGCGACTGATGGCTAGATGAACACAACGGTTATACCTTAAGGAACCAGCAAATATTGACGTCACCCAAGGAATAGTTATTATATGCTTTATTATGCCGAATACCAGCATATAAAATCAATTGAACAAATCTTCTCTTTGGGAACAATGCTATGTTACCAGAGTAGAACCAACTCACGTCATGGTGAATAACCAACTCACGTCATGGTGAATAACCTGAGACGCCTTTACATGATTTTATTCTAACTGTTGGAATTGAAGCACTAGTTGATCTGCTGAGTGCATTAGTTCGTTACCCGAAGATCAGTGTTTAATTGTCATCGAGCTGAGCGAAACCTAATCCACTTCTTCCACAAGTAGCGTGGTAGAATTTATTTGCAATTGAATTTTTAAGAGCTAAGGTAGATAGAGGATCTCAAATGGGTAACGATTTAATATTAAATTTATGAAACGAATTGAATAATATCCAGCTTTTGCGAGCCTTGGCTCGCAAAAGCTGGATATTATTTAACGAGTAAAAGTATATTGTACATTTTTGATAACTATAAATCAAAGAATAATCGTCCATCCAAATAAACAGAACATTTACAAAAAGCAAAACATTTGTTAACACAAAATGTCCAATGCATGTGATGTCCCATTGTTTGATACGGTGCACAGTACCGGTTGGGTTGGCCTACACAACACATTAACAGTGTTTACGTTGAAATTTTCCACATCACAACTAAACGTTACATTGTTGCGATATTTTTGTGAGAAGAAGATTACTGGATGCAGAAATACACATATTTACGGCAAAGTATTTGTGACCGGATATTTGCAGTATTTGATTTGGAACATTGGATTGTACAGAAGACGTAAACAAATCTCTTTTTGAGTCGGACTTGCATTACATATTTACCGCGTAAATATGCTTTGACTGGATAAAGTTCTGTCTGTTGGGGAGACTGGTTTATGTCTACATTCTTCTGTGACCAAAGGTGAGTTTATTTACTTCAGTAAGTTCACATTTAAACCATTCTTGTATATAGGGTCGATTCCATGCTACCGCCCATCCATCTCCACCGCCACCCTCGTTATCATCTAAGCAATAGTTTTACTTGTTGTTATTGTTCTTGTTTTGGGGGTTTTGCCATTTTTCATGTTATGATATGTTATACATGACATAACAAACCCCTGTGGGGGTAAATTGGCAATACTGAGACTGGACGAGACCATTTTTTCCCAATTCCCTTTCGCGAGTCGAATCAAAAAATGGCGGCCAAAAATGTTCATTCAAAACAAACAATTCCAGAAGGCGGGGTTAAAAAAGTTTTCCCACGATCGCAGCCAATCAGTAAAGAGAATACTGCACAATAATTTCATGGGCTTATTTGGACCAATCAGAATCACATCAAGTGATATGTTCACACGTATAATATCAAAAATATGAAACTGCACACACTGTAGGCAAAGTGTACCGACTATGTGATAAAGAAGTTTATGAAATAAAAAAACATATCGACAACAGGAAGTCGTATATTCCTGTCCTTGTGATGTTCCTAATGAAGGCGTTCTTTAACAATTAATTATCTGTTTTAAATATATCTTATTGTAAAAAATGAGGTAATTATTATATTAAATAGGCTAGAGGCGAAGTGCATGAAAAAGGCTTTCCACGACTTTAGCGATATTAAAGACGATAAAGAGAATCGTTGTATCTTGTTCGCATATACAAGCGCCAGGGATCGAAAAAGATTTAATGGACGCCGATACCACTCTCTGAGTAAAAACAAAGTACGAACAGCAAGGTTTGCTACCCAGGCTGTAAATATTCATTTATGCACGCCCCACGACACGTCACAATAAATTATAATTAAATTTAACTGATTGGAGTGCCTAGATTACAGTATTGTCATTAAAAACATCTAAGGATATTTAATAAATTGCCATTTGAACAAGTGATTTATTTCATTTTTTGTTTAGTTTCTAACACTTCGCCAGAAAATGATAATATTTTGATTATACGTGTAACTTCCGACATTTCTAAACCAATGTATTTACCCCCCCACCCCCCACCCACCCGCCCCCAAAACGAATACAAATATTTTCCAGTATACGCAGTTCGTAGAAACATTGTATCTTTTGGTGACCTAGATTTCGGGGCCAGTTTCAGATCTGTTGTAAACAACTTTTTTTTTGTTTTTTTTTTTTATTATTGAATCTTATAGTAAGATTCGTTCAGTACAATCGAATCCATACATGGCCTACGTGATAATTGACATATGATGTTACTACGTTTCTCAAAAGAAAGTGATCGCGTGACCCTATCACGTGGTTCTTTTTGCGTTTCAGTTGGAGTTAAAGTGACGTATCACAATGTTTTTCAGTCATAATTCATACCTTCGGGTCAAAGGTATCATTTTGTTGTTGCCAGTCTGAATTGAGTTTTTATTTAAAATAATTTATTTTCCCTGGAGACTTCATCTAGTGCTCATCAGAATTCTTGGACAAAGACATTTACTAAAAATTATTCTGAATTCTAAAGCCGGAATATTATTTTTAGTGATTCAATAAGGAACTGTTGACACGACAACACAAAACAGGTTATTGAGGACGTCATCGCCTTCCATCTTGGAACTTCATCGGATTCGAACTTTGATTCATTTACAACTTTTTAGTGATAGGACTTATATTTTTAATTATTGGATTAATTTTTGGATTTGATTTATAAACCGTGAGTCCTTTTTCATATTTTTACCTTGTTTTCTAGGGAAATAAATTATTTTGTTAAATTTGCAAAGCTTGTTGGCTTCACTCTTTTCTTTGTTACTTTTGTACGAGCCTAGACATGTAACAATCCTTACAACTCGTTGTAAATGAACGATACAAAGAATGCACCTGTAGCCATATCTTTAACGTTGTATTAGAAAGCAAACTTGCTAGGAAGGTTTGAAGAACCATTTCATCAGTAGATTGATCATAACTTGCAGTACAAAAGTAATTTTCACACTGAGCAATTAATATTATATTAATCCGTCTAAAGTAAGTAATAAAGTGACTGTTTCAAATTCTTGACTGCCGCCTGAGACTCATTCTTTGGCAGAAATAATCTTTAGTAGCAAAGAGGATTTCTCATTTAGGGTAAGAAAAAATTGAGACAAGTTACAATGCTGTCTTCCGAAGACAAAAAACACACGGTTAGTCAGAATCGATATTTGTTTTATTCTTTAAAAGAGTGCGAGTGCGATCATGAAATAAATATTCCTTGAGCAAATATTTTGTTACAACTCCATGGAAGTAAAAGACGTAACAGAAAGAAACAAAAAGCAACAAGAGTGTAAAACGTAATTAATTTAGCTATTAAAGTTAAAAAATGAAAAGGTAAGAGGAACTTACAGTATTACAAATGAAATCCAAAATAATTCTGAAATGTTCTACTCAAGTGCAAAAGAATCAAAAGTTCCGAATGAAGTTCAGATCATCGAATGTACTAGTCGGCCAACAGTCCTGATGTATCACAATTGCGTTGTGCAAAACCCACTGAATAAATTCATAATAGTCCCAGAATAATACTTTAGTCCAATGAGCACTTTGTTATTCCAATTAATAGTTTGCTCAAATGTTTCCTCTCAGACAATATCTAAACACAAAACTAAATACAACCGCAGACGTCTGTTACAGCAACAACATCGGGAATAAGAATCAAATAATTCTCCAGCTTTACCAGCATATATACAGGCATAGAGTCCTACGACGTGATTTTCTCCCACTCCCTACGTGACATTTCGCAAGTACACCACGTTGTAAAAGAATCCACCTAATGGGAAATAACTTTTAAAGAACACACCTGACTGGGCTATCCAATGGGAAAGAAACCTAAAGTCGAAAACATTTATATTATAAATATTATTATTAAGGATCGTAAACATCCCATGCAATATATTTCAGATAGAATATATACCCATGAACGAAAAAACTACCTAATACATATATATGTATAGAGAATTATAAATATACACCAAACAGAACGGAAAGTGCTATCCCTGGATTCTATAGAAGAATGCTTGATAATAGTAGGCAGAATTAATATTTTAATACAAATAATACTATCATACAGGTTAGAGAATTTTTAATTCGTACTCTATGGAGATTCGAACCCAGGTCCGCGGGTAAACGGCACCCATCGCCTTGCCTGCACACAGGAGCCCATATTCCCTTACGACTAAGCACACATCACCATAAAATGATGCTACTCAGTCGGTGTTATATGCACTAGTGTGTAGCAGACACACTCGCATGACGACCTAGTAGATATATATATATATATATATATATATATATATATATATATATATATATATATATATATATATATATTTTTTGTTTATAGATGATCACTACAAATTGACAGTAATGACGCAAAGTTACACATAATATAGATACACAACAATTTTCATAAATATTAATTCGAAATATTTTTCCAGGAAGGAAACTGTAACTATAATTTGTGCACTAAGGTTTTTGTGATAATTTAATTTTATTAAATTATTTTCACTTAGACTGCCATTAGTGACCTAATTAAATCAATTTGCTATTTCATCAATCATATTTAAATTAAAATGAATTTTAAAACAGGATGCGAAAACAAATGAACGTCCAAACAGAGATAGTATCGGAGTCAGACGGTTATTATAAGGACGAATTAATTAATTAATAAACGAATTAATGAATCTGAAAGCAAAGAAGCAAGTAGAAGAATGCATATTATGAGATTAAACAAGCGAATATAGAAGTGAACGAGACCGCAGTGTAAGATTAGAAAATCAGTTAGTTTCGTTTTAAGTGACACTTCTTTTCGCATATGAACATTTAGCTCTAGTGAAACAGTTAATGAAATACATTTGTTAGGTGTAAAGGACACAAATGGTGGGTGTCATGTTTTAATAAGGGTTTAGTGTGTTGATTACAGTGGAGTTGTAAAGCAATTAGCTTACATGTCATAGCATGTTGCCCTTGGATAGACACGAAGAACGTTCAACGCTCTCCTTACTGAGACTAAATTGCTATTTAAAAATGCAATTAAACCATAATTTGAAATAAACCTAACGAAAATTTTTATGTATGTAATAAGAATGGGATTTTATTCCAACTTTTCCTCCTAAGATTATTAGGTCTTTTACCTTTTTTGATAGAAAAGGCATACGAAACATAAAATATAATTTGTTTTCTAGCAGATCTAGGCTTCTGCTCTTTGATTTCTAAATTATTCCAGGTCAAAACTAAAAGCAGATACAGATAACGACGCTGTTAATATCAATCGCGAACATCCTGTTTATTTTAATAAGCACAACTATGCAAGCAAACGTTGAAGTAAATATTCGTTTTACACACTTGGAACATTTTTAAGCAACTGTTCATTACCTAGGAAATTAATCAGATAACGAAATAGTTTTATTTCATAAAAGATTATGTCCCAGATCATTTTCGTTCCCTTTCAACGCAATTTGGAGAGATTACTTAGATTTTCCAAGCGAAGACACCGCTCGCAATTTTCATGAGCCTTTTGCCGAGTTAGTGGAGTTTTCCAAATATAATTCAGTAAGGACTTTACATCTTCTTTAGCCTTTCACGCAATCTTTCTATTCATTGTAATATTATATCGTTAACGCAAAATTTACTTTGAATTTAAAGCAGTTTCTAGTAACAAAGTACAAAAAAGAGGAAAGAAGGCAAAGCTTGTTGTTGTCTTTAATGTGAGGTGTAACGCAATTATTCAGCACACGATAGACTATAAATGGCTATCAGTATTGCTTGTAGATGAAGAACCACGGAAAGCTACTGTCAAGCTCTCTCACGTACTCATATTGACCTTGCCAGAGACACAAACCCACTCAGACAGAGGTGAGACGGTAGTGATCCGTAACGATGAGCGCTTTAGACCACTCGAGCAACCAGGCCCCCGAAGAAAAAGGCTTGCAAATAAATAAAAATTCAGGCACCATGTCTCGCACCACTAGGAAGTCTACTAGAAAGTCAAACAGTTCTTAAGCCCTTCAGCGTGACTCTTCAATTTCTCCTCCAGCTCTATTATTCTGTCAAATTGTTGTGACAACGCAGGTGATGAACCACGTTGCTCCACAATTGACACACTACTTGGCGGTCAAACCATATTGTTCTTCATCTGGAGACAGTTTTTGACAGTGCAATTCCTTGCATTCAAACTGGTATAGTAGCTGAGAACCTTGGCTTTAATGCATCGGAAATACACAGATAAAAGACACTAACACTATATTGGCTAAAGCGTTGCCTGTTGAAACCAATCCGGGAAGATGTCATTTGTGGATGGTCACATAATATTGCAACCTAAGTTATGATATGCTAAATAAATTATATGAATTAGTCTACATATGCTTTCAAAATCTCCAATAGTAGTTCAGCCGCTCATATATCATCTGTACGTGGCTTATTTAAGTATATGCATGTATTCTGAGTTTGAGCTCAATATTATTCAGGTTTATGATGGAATTCTTTGGAGTTTTTGTTAAAATGCTTCCGCATCATGAAGAATAGTAGATCAGTAAATTTTGTTTTTGTACATGTACTATTGTCATAGTTCACCCTCCCCTAGTTCATCCATTGCAAAAACATTAAGTACCCAGAATCTTTGGAGTTTTGATTATAATGATACTGCGGCCTGGACCAGGAACTATTTTCCTGATTTGCATACATGCTTACGTTGTTATGGCAACCACCCTACATTGACAGGTAATAGTCAAGTTTAGGTTCCCAATTTCACTAATTTTATATCAAGCACTAGCTTGCAACAATGCGCGTATTCCCTGCTCCACGTAAATACATCAACCACAATCCATGTTACATCATGCCCAAGTCTAAGAGGGCGCATTTATACCTTCAGATTATCACCCGATGGAACAAAATAGCTACAACAGACTGTACGCCAATGTTTAGTGGCGGGGAAGAGGAGACATGAGATGGAGTCAGTATGCACAAGAAATCATGGTTTTGATATGCTTTGAGGATGTTCCAGATATACATTGTAATGCGAATGACGTAGGGTAATTACCTTCTGCTAACTTAATGCAAATGATATTAGGCACGGTATTTAAAATTGCTACAACTATGCCTTATATTGTCCTTGGATATGGTTATAAAAACTCCCTCGTCTTGGGTGGAAAGATGAAAAGGACCATTTCGCAGTGGACAAATTTAGGACAAGTATTAACAGAAAGCCTTCATCTGGAGCTTTACATTTAGGTGGTGGACATACACAATACACTTCTACCCGGTGGGCAATGACATTTTTATATTGAAACAACTTCAAGTTTTAACTTTTTTAACAACAGCTGGAAATATTTTCCTATCACCTCTTGAATAAGGCCTATGGCCATTCATACATTAATTTCAGTTTATATTTTCCTTCCTATTAGGTATATCTTATTGTGGTATCGATGTTACTTCCCACATTTATAGCGCTAGCAAGATTTGAGCATGATGCATGATTTTGCCAAATATCGGATTTCACGCTTCACACCAGAACCATAGAAGCTTAATTCCCTCTTTTCAACATTCTCACTGTCTTTTGGACCAGGCTCAGAAAGGAAACGTTTCAGTTTTGTTTTCATTTTAAGTAACCTTGCTTAGTTTCCATTATCAAAGAACATTTTAACTTAATTTAATTTACTGATTAATTTCAATTTACATTTTAGTTTGGTAATCGATGAAATTTCGGGTCGGTAACGTTCCTTAATGATATTCATGCAGGCTGTGAACATCCGTGATCAGGTTAGCATGTTGCATATATTAATTTCACATATATGTTTTTTCAATTTTTTAACACTTAAGTCCGTTTCCAGTGCTACCCAATAAATAGTATAAATGTAACAAAAGTGTTTATTTTGTCTTGAATTGTCTTTGATAATATGCACGGGCTCTCCATGTCAACCGTGTCATTGCAATCATTATCTTTCATTTCCTCTCTGTCACTCATTATCTCTCGCTATCTCTTTGTCTTTATCGATAGATGGACCGATCAATATATTAACTTTTAAGAGAACGAAACTATACTTCAAATTAAATATGTTTAAAACTGTCATTTAGCACAAAAGTATTTCAGTACCTTGGATACCAAGGATTAATTCGAGGCGTTTTTAAAGTTACGGTTTTGATTAAATTTCAAAGGAATCCGCGCGGCTCTGTCTACAGTTCGGTGGGCAACAAGTGCATGTCTAATGTCAATTAGCATGCATGCGTTTGAACGTCAACGGTAAATCTGCTTATATAAATAGTCTTTTAAAAATGGCCAGAAGAAAAGGAGTCCAAATGTCAGAAATCTAAAGTTGTTTATATGACCTTCTGTTGATTGGATAAAACACTAATGACTCAGAACTCTGTATTAACGGTTCTCTTATCCCTGTTGTACAGGAGATCAAATTTGAAAACCTTTCTTGTGACCTTATATTAACCCTCCTTCAGTATATTAGATACCTCAGTGACCAGTGTCAAAAAGGCCCGGATTTAATACCAGTTGTGACAAACACAGTTGTTGAGCAGGCCGGGTTGTCTTAATCCGGTTATAGGATATTATAGTATGAACTAAGCTTAACTATTTCTTGGTAATGTATAAATCAGATCGCAAATCTTACCTGAAAATGCTTAAACCCATACATAATCACAGACTTAGATTTTGCCTGAGAACGTTTAAAAGTTCTTTTTCAGAACGACTATACGATGAGGCGAATAAATCATCATTTAATCGTAGGCGAAAGAAACTGGCTTATCTTCATGCAGCCAAAATATCGGCAACCTTTAAGAAATGGCGGGGTCGCTCAATTGTAGACTGTTGAGTACCAAGTCATATTTGTCCCTTTAATTTAATTCTCGTTTTTAGTTCAAACAACATGAAACTTCGATATGTAGCGCGTGAGTCCCCGAGGAGTCAGGCGTGCAACTGATAGCACACGTGACATAGATTGCTGACACCTGCTCTAATGCATATAATACTGCATATGATCTTCTCTTTGGACCCAAGAACTTCCTGTCGCGGCCACACGATCGTATACTAGCATGCATAATTCAAAAGTTTACATGGGTCAAAATCGACCTTAAATGGAATCGTGAGGGCCGCACTGCAATAGTTGAATGTACAATAAAAGTATACATGTACATAAATACAACAAGGACACAAAATATGTCGACGAGCCGAATGCTGTGTAACCCTGAACGTATACAGACAGTCTGAAAGATTTAGAGAAGATTCGAGCTGTCGTTGCTATTGTTCCATGACATGATCTAGAGCCAGGTACCTGACAAAGCCTCTATTTTAACCTCAGAAAATTACAGCTATAATGGAAACGTCAAAACTACATTGAAAATGCTTGACAATAAGATTCAACGTCTTTTCGGATTCCCTTTCCTAGCTGGAAGCCTTACAACACCTTGAAAACTTCAAAATCCATCACTAAACGAAATATGATTTGTTTATAACATCAGTATAAAGTATTCTATACAGCTGGTTCCCTAGTCACACTGACGTTTAATTTAGAAAAAAAGGTCTATTGCCAGTATGCTGGTATAGTAAATGATAATAAATGCACTTTTGACAAACTTCACATGATCTTTCACACATCGTCTTTGAGTGTTTATGAATTGAAACGTTTGGCAAAGTTACAATCATAGATATGAAGAAAATCAAACTATACTCATGACTTGAAGTGATTGAATAAATGTAACACAGCCTACTTGGAACTGTATCATCAAACCTAACAATTTACTTCATAGTTATAATACGATATATATATATATATATATATATATATATATATATATATATATATATATTATATATATATATATATATATATCTGAATGTTTGCAGTCGTATATAAATGTATTTTAAATTAGAGACATTCAAAAATTCTCGAATTTGTATTACCTGATCTATATCCATCGTTATTTTAAATGGTGAACGTCATCTATTTACATTCCGAACGTGTATCGTTCTTAATCGGAGCGTAAAAGAACCGGAATTCATCTATAATAATATTTGTTCCAAACGTATTGCATATTCATATGTTTTTATCTTAGTTCTTTAAATGCTGTAATATTTATATCATTCATTGTCATGTGTGACATGTCCTCATGTTATTTACAATGCAATATTTCGCGCTTTAGATCTATTAGACTTTTGGTTACATAAGTAATGTCGTCATAGCTTGTATTAATGACTACAATCATCGTTTATTATCTTCTCCGCGGCAAACTAAATTAGGCAAGGATGGATTAATTGCAAATAGGGCGTGACAGAAATTCTCAGAAAACCATGTTGTCACAACATATGAACACAATCAATTGTTCTCGCAACTGTTATGAAATTAAACACTCCTATTTCAAAGGAACGACCTAGAGTGGAAGCAGCCGATAATTTAATATTCTCTTGCACCAAATTCCTTCCTTTCTCCGTTATTAACTCACTCGCTTCAATCTCAATAATTTCGATATAAGCTTTGTGAAAGGCATCATGTAATTTAACGATTTACACATGTTTTAGACCCACCGGGTTCATTTCGTCTGTCCGTTCATAACTGTATTCCTTTCATCTTCAACTTACACTATGTAACGCATTGGCTTTCCATCTTTTAAGTTCTGTCCATTAGTGTTCAAGTCATCGCCATATGTTGTTTAATGTTTTGTTTATCGTATTAATCTGCTCTTAGCATCATTTTAAGGTAGCATCTATCGAACCAAGAATTTTAGAATGTGTCTATGGACGGACAAACATAATTTTCTTTCATTTCTCGCTAAAATTTAAAGTTTAAAGCTTTACATGCTACGTCGAAAGAGATAACTTTGCAATTTGTTTTGTAAATATAATTGTCAGCACAAATTAGTATGTACTCCGCTTGGGGGGAGGACAGGTTATATTTTATTGCAAGTAGTAAATATGTCAGAAGTTGTTGATTACTGTAGACGTGACGCTCGAGATACTTTACCTGTCCGCTTTGGTACTTTTTCTCGCTAATAACCTGAAATTCGTTGTATTTACTTGCTTACAACTCAGACGTTCCCTGTTTACATGTAATATGACCTGGATCCTTTCTGCAAGTTAGTGCAGGCTTATCCATCATGAGCTATACGCGTATACTTCAAGTGGTACAAAACTGCGCATCGAAAAAGCAAGTTTCAATAAAATACTAAATACTTTTCTTTATGTATATTAAAGAATGGGATGTGACAATGGATTTCAGTTCTTTATTCTGTTGGTTTATGACAATCACAGCACAGGACTAATTTTGAACTATTAGAGACAAGTAAACCAAAATTCATGACTACGTAGCAAAGGAAAATCTAATATAGGGACCACCGTTTACTTTCGGAAGGGGTGAGTAAGTATGTAGGAGTGACGGAACTGGGGGATGTTATTTGTTCGGAAAATATCGGCTGCTTGAAAAAATTTTCTCACCCATTTTGCTAACCATACTTTTCCTGTCTCAGTCTAGTCATCTCAGACCAGTCGTCTCAGTCAAGGGTGTCCACACGCTAGGGACTACTTTATCAAGGGACGCAACCATTGTTGTCTTCTGCTTGGCGTGATGGAGTTATTTTCCGATCAAACAAACGCCAACACTTTGGGACATTTAACAAAATATTTTTTGGAGGAGAGAAACAAATAACAAATGAAAAAAAAATGTGTCTCTGAAACCTAACCAACTTTCGTAGGAGAAAATAAGAAAATCAGGAGTGGCAATAAAAAACACTGAAACGGTCAAAGAGAGCAGATTTACAGAAGTGGACGAACAATTTGTCACAAATTTTGTTTAAGAGCATGAAAATGTGAATACGAAACGCAAAACATTGAGACACATAAAACTACTAGAAGAAAATCTTGAGAAAAACAGTGAGACGCGCCCAATACATGAAGTGCCGGCACCTGCCCTAAACAACATTCTCTCAAGATTTTTCCTTTCAGTTCGTCAGAATGATGGAAGTGAATACGAGCCAACAACATTGAGAGGTAAACAAGGGCCTAAATATTATGTAATGAGCAAGAATTTTATTCATAGTTTGAATAGGTAAATGACCTTATAAGTTAAAGAACTTGACTGATAACGCAATTTAGGCCCCTCCCAACGTAGATGACAAATTATAAGAGAGAGAGAGAGAGAGAGAGAGAGAGAGAGAGAGAGAGAGAGATTCGTTACCCTAGGCACATGCTTTTTATAAATCATTATTATTTATTATACGTATGATGGGAAGTTTTGAACGATATCTGAGACGAAACAGATACAAGTACAGCTTGGTTTATGGCCCTGAATTTTATCAAACAAGAGAGGCCCTAAAAAGTAAACAGAAAGATCTGGAGAAGAAAGGAAAAAGGAAACAAACCCAAAACTGCTGATGCCGTAACTGATGATGACATAAAAAAAAAAAACGTATGAATACTCGCTTTTGGGCCCCAGCACACCGTCAAGTTTACTTAATATTTTATGGTTTAATAATACTTTGCACTTTGGGGTACGGGGAGGGCGGGGGGGGGGATGAAGAACACAGAAACATAAAGTGGGGAGACATATCATTAAAGCAAGATTGCGAACCTAAAATAGAATCTTTAGAGTTTAACGAGAGACAGACGAAGACGAGGACAGGGGAGGACATAAAAAACACGAGAAATGAAAAACCAAGGGTGTACGCTAACCCTCTATTTCCATATAGATGTCCTGTAACTATCTACAATATTTTTATGTACAAACGTCCAAGTAATTTTTGTAACCCTGACTATCCATTTTAACTTGCCCCTGTAACTAACGTGCATGCACCTGGGCCAAATAAGCAATGGTTTTTAAGGAAAGCTGAACTCGCTAATGAAAAAAAAAATGGCTATGAAAGCAAACTTGCCCGATTTGGCTTCTAAACGCATTACAAACTCAAGCGTGAGAAAATATCTATGCCAGAAACTAATAGAAAACAATGTTCCAGACACTCAGGCTATACACATCACTGGCCACAAACATCCCAACTCTCTCAACAACTACAGAAAACTTAGTAACAGCCAGAAATGTGTTATGTCAAACATTCTTTTTTCTAATTTTGTTAAACATCCCCATTGTGCCCCAGTTGAATCAAACGTGCAT
Source organism: Megalonaias nervosa (assembly GCA_016617855.1). Classification (NCBI taxonomy): domain Eukaryota; kingdom Metazoa; phylum Mollusca; class Bivalvia; order Unionida; family Unionidae; genus Megalonaias; species Megalonaias nervosa. The sequence continues at coordinate 530 of JAECUM010095671.1, read as the reverse complement.
GAAATCTTTGATGACAAATAATGAACTTACCAGTCAGAGGGAACTATTTATCCGTCCACACGTTATTCCACAAGCAAATTTTCCTGTAGCAGATCCTTCCACTACTAATAGCAACACTTGCCATATTTTCAAGACACAAAATATAAATTTTCCAAGAAACCGTGAACTTGAAACTTCATCACATGGTTATCAGCTAGGGTCTGTATTTGGAGGGTCTTTCATACAAGGTGGTAATTTTACAATCAATATTAATTACAACACAAATATGTCACAAACAGTTTCACCTCCTCCAAAGAAAAGGAGAGTTACACGGATAGTGACACGGATCTCTAATTACCCGTGAATAACCCAAGCACGGACACTCATGCTACATGTATATACACTACAACAGAGCTGTGGGCCCAGTATCGTCTCATTATGTACAATATAATTTTCTAAATTGGAACTGATGAAAATGAAACATTTTTTTTTGTGATAAATATTAACTATTTATTGTTAATTTCATATAACATCCATATATTAAATGAGAT
>JAECUM010095670.1:0-53071 GCA_016617855.1 Megalonaias nervosa | reverse complement strand
ATCAACAGGAAACCGCGGCAACTCAGTTTGTAGAGCGTGCGACTCGTAATCAGCGGGTCGCTGGTTCGGTACCCGTCTATGACAGTCCAGGTCGGCACTTACTTTCCATTTCCTCTGGATGATATAGCCAGTAGTGTGTTAACGTGCCGTTGTAAACAAAAAAGGGTCGTTCGATTCAATATTAACTCAATTTTCTCCTTGGTAATGCAGACTTTGATTGAAACACATCACAATGGCAAAAGAGGTACGTTTATTTCTTTCGGAATAAATTTTGAACCGATAAATGAATATTCTTACCACTATATCTCAAGTTTTCGAATTTAAAGTAAGGAACGAAACTTCTTCTCAAATATGTACCTATTTATTTTAATATTAACTTACGTACCTATTTATATTCTACACAAATGAGGATTTCCGGACCGATATAGCACCATCTCCTTAGTTGTTTATCATTTTTTATGTAGAAATCCGAGTCTCTCGCATGGCTAAAAGCATCCATTAAAAATACACAATTTAAGTAGATACTAATAATTTCAAAAAAAAATAGGAAATTAAGAGAATTTGAATTTGCATACTCTATATAGTGGCAATCTGACGTCGGGACAATTTCGACGAGTCAACGACAAGTTTTTAGTTTTGCTGTTATTATGTACCACTCACATCCAGTCAACTATAACAAATGGCCTTTTTAGTTGCAGTCTGTTTACAGGTGTGCAACTGGAACACCTCGTGACTTTTCTACAACATTTCATTTCTGAAATAGATGAAGTGAATCAGCGTCAAAAGTTGAAACTCATTGGGAAATGGTGGAAACCTCGGTCACGCTAAAGTGCGTTAAATATAATAGAACCATATCAAACGGATTATGATGCATAGGTGGAATTATTTTCTAAAGTTTACTAATGGAAAGCTGTCAGGTGTTAATGCTTGAAAAAAGAAACTATAGAATGTTTCTGCCTAGAATAATTGATCCCATTTGTGTCACCTTGAATGAGCGCGATGATGTCGTGCTATGTGCTCGTGATATCATTGGGTGAAGAAGGTTGTTGTTGTTTTGGGTTTAAGGACATTTCGCAGCGCAAATATACCATACATGGCGGCAAGTATAACGCATGCGAAAGAATGTAAATAAAGTTATATGCATTGGCGGCTACTCTCGTATTTCCTACGAATTGTGACTGCTCGGGTGGCCTGAGTTGTTAGATCGTCCGCCTCGGATGCGGGAGGTCGCGGGTTCTAACTCTGGCCGAGTCATACCAAAGACTGATAAAAATGGTACTTACAGCTGCCTCGCTAGCCGCTCAGCATTAAGAGATTAATGTTAGGACTGGTGGGCCTGATGTCAGAATAATGTGACCGGGTTGGACATCGTGCTACATGTCTGCGACATGATGCCCCATTGTTAGACATCGCTATAAACTGCCACACTGCAGACATCGTAGCGATATGACTGAAACATTGTTAAAGCTACGTTGAAAATCCAAATCACACACACACACACACACACACACACACACACACACACAAATTGTTCTGACCATGAGCGGAGAGTCCCGAGAGTATTCCGATTGGCAAGTGGACGGTGTCGTTGATCGATCATATGTCAAAATATTTTGTGCGTGTACTCTGATGTTTGGGTATTGAGTCAGGATCCCTGTTCTATACATAAGCATTTATTTCATGTTTGTGTTTAGACTTTGAAGGGATTACATGGATTATACACATAAAACCAAACGACTCATTGAAAACGTCTTACTATGCTGTACTATATAATGAAAAAAAAAGAAAAAGAAAGAAAAAGGTAGAAGATCTGTCTGCCATGGAAACGTTAACAACTTCATTAACTTAATTGTATTTGTCACACATAATTTGTATGTTGAATCCATACTTTCTAAATCATCCGTTAGCTGGTGCTAGCAGTGGTACTTAATGATATATTGTGTCCTTGTTTTCCTAGGGAATATCTTTAAAATCTGGATTTCACACGTTTCATTCACAAATAAAATGTTTAACACTTTGAAATAGAACGTGAACAGATGATGATAGACTTTTGAGATCAGAGTATTTAATACGTATCGCTCCGGTGGCCCAGTGGTTAGAACGTCCGCCTTGGATGCGGGTGGTCGTGGGTTCGATGCCCGGCCGAGTCATACTAAAGACTTATAAAAATGGTACTAACAGCTGCATCGCTTGGCGCTCAGCATTAAGAGGTAAGCGTTAGGACTGGTCGGCCTGTTATCAGGATAATGTGACTGGGTGGGACATGATGCTACATGTCTGCGGCATGTTGTCCCAGTGCTAGACATCACTATAAACTGCCACACTGCAGACATCGTAGCGATGTGACTGAAAAATTGTTAAAGCTACGTTTAAAATCCAAATTACACGCACGCGCATTAATACGTGTATTCCTTTTCTTATTCGTATATACGGATATGCATACTACATGTGCGCGGAATTACCTGTACACTGGTGTACCGTGGTATTTTACATTTTCACTCTACCGGTACTTCGGTAGTTTTCGTCAGTATGGAATTTAAGGAAATTCCCGAGTAATCTTGTTTCGAATTTAATACGAACAGCATGTTTTCAGTCTTCGCGACAAAAAAAAAAAAAATAATTGAAAAAACACGTATTTATTGATTTATAAAACAACTGCATTTGTCCATAAATTAAATTTTAAATATCAGAAATATAATTATAATTATGATATTTATATCACGTTTGACAAGCCTCACCTATGCCACCGTGGTGACCAAGTACTCCTTCTTTATCCATACATAAGTGTACATTGTATACGTTGCTAAAATGAAAGACACCGTGATAGGATTACAGTGGTCCTTGGCGATAAAAGATATTGCAATCCAGTTGTAAGTAACTGTACTAAAACGAAAAAACGAAAATATTGCTGTGTTTACTATGGTTCTAGCGACTATCCGAAGGTGGTGACCTATCATTTACTGTGATCGAGAGCTACTAATCCAAGAGCAAGGACCTATCATTTACAATGAACGTGCAAAGAAGTATGACCTTAGAATTCACGTGCTAATGGTGAGATATCTGGGATACGGCAAGATGCGTCAAACATTCGGGCTGAATTTACATATGTAAACAGCGCCGACTGTATCAGGCATAAGAAATGTCAACAAAATTCATAGAAAAACTTTCAAAAGAACGCACCATACCTGAATCCATAGAAGTTTAAAGGGATTAAAGAGATATTCACTTAAGGATGAAGAAAATTAAGTACAAATAGGTATTCACTTTTTTTTCTTGTAAATTGGATGTTTTGCCTACAAATCCTTTACTTAGCTGTCAGGTAAATGAAGATATATGTTTACCCAGGGACTTATTACATGTATAAGTAAGTCCATGATGACTGTGGCTAGGGTGGAGTTCACTAATAAAGAATGCACAAAATCTCTTGCCATTATATGTTTATTATTGAAACCGTTACATCTAAGTTTGACATTTGAACCTGAAATCATAGAATTTGTTATAACTGTGTCAAAATGCATATGAAATATAGTGTCAGACAAATATGCATGTATGTAGTACAACATATGAAATATACTGTCAGACAAATATGCATGCATGTAGTACAACATATGAAATATAGTGTCAGACAAATATGCATGTATGTAGTACAACATATGAAATATAGTGTCAGACAAATATGCATTTATGTAGTACAACATATGAAATATAGTGTCAGACAAATATGCATGCATGTAGTACATATGAAATATACTGTCAGACAAATATGCATGCATGTAGTACATATGAAATATAGTGTCAGACAAATATGCATGTATGTAGTACATATGAAATATAGTGTCAGACAAATATGCATGTATGTAGTACAACATATGAAATATAGTGTCAGACAAATATGCATGTATGTAGTACAACATATGAAATATACTGTCAGACAAATATGCATGCATGTAGTACATATGAAATATACTGTCAGACAAATATGCATGTATGTAGTACAACATATGAAATATAGTATCAGACAAATATGCATGTATGTAGTACAACATATGAAATATAGTGTCAGACAAATATGCATGTATGTAGTACATATGAAATATAGTGTCAGACAAATATGCATGCATGTAGTACAACATATGAAATATAGTGTCAGACAAATATGCATGTATGTAGTACATATGAAATATACTGTCAGACAAATATGCATGCATGTAGTACAACATATGAAATATAGTGTCAGACAAATATGCATGCATGTAGTACAACATATGAAATATAGTGTCAGGAAAATATGCATGTATGTAGTACATATGAAATATAGTGTCAGACAAATATGCATGCATGTAGTATAACATATGAAATATACTGTCAGACAAATATGCATGCATGTAGTACAACATATGAAATATACTGTCAGACAAATATGCATGCATGTAGTACATATGAAATATACTGTCAGACAAATGTGCATGTATGTAGTACATATGAAATATACTGTCAGACAAATATGCATGCATTCATAACATATGAAATATATTCTCGGACAAATATTTATGCATTCAATACATATTTAATATATTGTTAAACAACATAATGCATTCAATGTATATTAACGACGTGAAACAAATTACTGTTCTATATTAATTGAATCATTCAACGTGTAATGGTGGCGTATTGTTTGCATTACACAAGTTGCAAAATATACACATACACAAAACAGACACTCTAAGCCGTTGAGTCAGCGATATTACATGTTGCAAATAATAAACATTTACAGACACAAACAAGGACACACAAAGCCATAGAGTCATCTACATTACATGTTGCAAACAATAAACATATACATACACAAACACGAACACGAACACACAAAGCCATGGAGTAATCGACATTACATGTTGTGAACAACAAATATCACATACGCAAACACAGACACAAAGTCATATAGTTAATGACTTTACATGTTGTATACAAAAACATGACATTTAAAAAGATATGTAACGAGCACTCTATTAAAAGAGAACTGATTATATTACGGAATCGTACATGAGAATATGCAAGCCCCTGCTATTTACAAGTACAAAAGGTAAGTACAAAATCAGCCAGCCCCTGCTATTTACAAGTACAAAAGGTAAATACAAAAACAGCCATTTCTTAATATAAATGCAACATAAATATGCCTTTAGTGTATGCCATTGTGTCCGTAACGTAAAAATGCACTATAAACATGTTTTTAGTGTATGATGTTATATTCGTGACATAAAAATACATTATAAATATGCTTTTAATGTATGACATTGTGTCCGTAACGTAAAAGTTAAAAATGCCTATCAATCTATGGCATTGTATCCGTAAAGTAAAATGCATTATAAATATAGTTTTAGTACATCACAGTGTACACTTGACACTCAGAACATCCTCGGTCTTTTCGCATGCTAACCCCCCCCCACCAAAAAAAACAGACAAACTTAATATAAGTATTGGCATTTTGAACTGTCCACAAACTCGTAGTTGCTATTATGTGATTCTAATGTCACAATCACTAGATGACGATTATCATTAACAACATCGTAAGCGATGGTTGCAGGTAAATGAAGCCGAATGATTTCTTCAATTTTTAATTGCATTGTGGCAGAAATAAAATCAAAGGTTATAAGTGTAGTTCCCTCCGAGTCTTTTATGGAAAGTTGAAGTTATTCGATTGGCATTGGAAAGAGACGATGTTGTTTGGAAAGGTAAACGTGCATGAGATATATGCTCGCTAATTTATGTTATTCGTTATTTCTTACTCACAGATTTTGTTTTATATAAAGGAGATGAACTTGTAATTTAGTTTCAGCTTGTTTCCTATTCTTTTGTAAATAATTGGCTTTTATTGTCGCAAAGTATGTTTGAACAAAACACACACGCATGTAACTTTGCATGTTTAAGTATACGATATGCGGATAGTGATAGACTTATAAGATATTCGGATGGTGACAGATTTATATTACAAGATATTCAGACGGTAACCCACTTATATTATAAGATATTCACACGGTGACAGATTTATATTATAAGATATTTGGACGCTGACAGACTTGTAAAATATTTGGATGGTGACAGACATATTATTTTACCGACTTGCAAATAAAACATATTAGTCATTTAATTTTGTATGTCCGTTACTTGCGTGTGTTATGTTGCTCAATTCGTCCTACATGGTGCGCGACAGGATTGGGGTGATCGGTACATGGGATTGTGGACAACGGTGGGATTGGGTTTGTTGGTAGATGGTATTAGGGTTGTTGGTAGATGAAATTGGAGTTGTTGGTAGATGGTATTAGGGTTGTTGGTAACTGGGATTGTGATTGTTGGTAATGTGATTGGGATTGTTTGTAGATGGGATTGGAGTAGTTGATAGGTGCAGTTGTGATCGTTGGTAATTGGTAGATGGGATTGGGAATGTTGGTAGATAGGATTGGAGCAGTTGGTAGTTGTGATTGGAATTGTTGGTAGGTGGGATTGGGGGTGGTTTTTAGATGGTATTCGGATTCTTGGTAGATGGGCTTCGGGTGGTTGGTAGATGTGATTGGACTTGTTGGTAGGTGTGATTGGGATTGTTGGTAGGTGTGATTGGGGTGGTTGGTAGGTGTGATTGGGATTGTTGGTAGATGTGATTGGGATTGTTGGTAGGTGTGATTGGAATTGTTGGTAGATGGATTGGAGTAGTTGGTATATGGGATTGGAATTGTTGGTAGATGGGATTGGGGTGATTGGTAGTTGGTATTGGGATTGTTGGTAGATGGAGTTGGGGTAGTTGGTGGATGGGATTGGAATTGTTGGTAGATGGGATTGGAATTATTGGTAGATGGAATTGGGGTGGTTGGTAGATATGACTGGGGTTAATTGCTATGTGTAACTGGGGTAGATAGTTGGTAGATGTGATTGTGGTGTTTGGTAGATAGGATTGAGATGTTTTGCTCTGTGGGACACGGGTGGTTAGTAGACTGAATTGGGATGGTTTCTATGTGGAATTGGGGTTGTTGGTAGATGGGATTCGGATTGTTGGTAGAATGAGATTCGGGCCACCGTTGCTATGTTTTCTTTTCTTTCCTTTTTTTTTTTTTTTTTAACTTGGGCTGATTGGTAGATGTGATTACGGTGATCGGGAATTGTGTACAATGTAGTTAGTTATTATGTCAATCAAACACGTCCTTCAACCTTCCTCCCGAAGGGGAGTAACCTCAGAACGTGAATGACAACCATTGCTTTTCTGGAACAAATTACAGTGCACACCTTTAATAAGAAGATGGTGAATTAGGCCAATCTTACTTTAAGAATCACATCACTGACTGTTTTATTTAAATTTATATCCATTAAATTCATTTTGAGCCGTGTTATCTGATAGCTGCTTAAAATATATTCTGATTAAATTGAAGAGTATTTCAAGTTAGTTGACTACCTCATTTCTTTTGTAACTTTCAATAAACTGTTTGATGTCAATTTCCATTTGGTTGACCACCTCGCTATTTTTGTAACTGTTAATAACCTGTTTGGTGTTAATTTCCAGTTATTGACATCCTGGCTACATTTGTAACTTTCTATAACCTGTTTGATGTCCGTTTCATTGAATAAGGGGTTAAGAAAATAATGCGGTACTTTGATAAGGTATTCTTTACCGTTGCATGCTGGACGTTTTTACAGCATACCATACAGAAAATTTAAACTTCATTAACGATCATATATCCTTATTTGTTCTGGTCTGTCTAAGCCCTTGTTTGGATATTCTTGCTCTTCTTGTACAGGGGTTACGACCATCAAAAAAGGGTCAAATATAACTGTCATTGGTACGTTCTGCCTTGTGACTACCATATGCTGACAAAACTATACGACTAACTTATATACTATTTTTGTGATTCTATTATATGAATACCAAAACACCTTACTGCCATGTAATGGGAAATATTGTTGTCATTTTCATGTCAATACATTTTCTGTTCCAATTCATACCTTGTCTGTTGATATATTGCACTGGTTCTTGTCGATTTCTTTCTCAACTCAAGTTCTTATAGGGAAAATTACCCGCTTTTGAGAACAGTGTGTCGCGCTTGAATGTTTATATATATATATATATATATATATATATATATATATATATATATATATATATATATATATAAAAGCGACATTTAACACAATAAAACACAATTTATGTATGCTCGCCATTTTATCGATGAAGTTGTCAGTTAATCGTGTCGCTTGTGTGCGACATTATTTTTTAATGTTCAGCGAAGTTTTGAATTCTTTGTTTTAGAAGGATGGCAAATCATCTGTGAAAGTAAAATAAATTGGACTGAGTTGGCCCTAATAGTTTTTATCTAAGCAGCATTGCATCAAAACACACACACACACACACACACACGATATATATATATATATATATATATATATATATATATATATATATATATATATAGAGAGAGAGAGAGAGAGAGAGAGAGAGAGAGAGAGAGAGATTCGCATATAACGAAGAGGGGGAATACCAAAACAATACTACTAATAAGAGCATTGCCAGTGTAATAATATTTATATTACTCCCCCCTCCATATTTTTCTACACATATGGAAAACGTAATGGCGTTTAAAAAAATTGTAATTGACTACTAGATTCTCACCAGTTATTTCACAATAGAGCCGCACGCTGTTGGACTAGACTTTATACCATACGCATTTAACTACGAACGCTAGATCTGGCTTTCATACATTTATTTAGTCTGTATGTCTGTATCGCACAGCCAGATTGGAACTACTGTATGTAGTTACTTTCATTAAATATTCTTAGCCGCACCGGATCGAGCTTTTATAACCAACAATTTTTTAAAAAAAGTTCAATTCAGACAGTGCAGCTAAAATTATTTGGAGAGCGTAAAACATGGTATGTAATAAATACAAAACATGGAATGTAATAAATACAAAACATGGTATGTGACCAATACAATTTTTTATTCTCACTTAGTTCTCAATATGGAAAAGAAATAGTTTGTTGCGCGAGATAAATACGTCTCGGCCTGCCAACATGGACGTATTCCTACGCAATATCATACATGGTTTGTTTTGGTGTTTTGTTCCAATGACTCCAAACAAAATATGTATATGGGGTTTTGTATATATCATTGTCTCTCTTACACCGTCCAATAGCAATTAAAAAAAAACAACACTGGTATTAATTTGTTTTTGCCGCATTTTCAACTTGTCTTTTGTAGTTTTTAGTGCTTTTAAATGCACATGCAAGACATGCTGTCCTGGAGAACCCTTGAGTTTTCAAGATGCTGATTTACAAACAATAACGGATCCCTTGAGTTTTCAAGATGCTGATTTACAAACAATAACGGATCCCTTGAGTTTAAGATGCTGATTTACAAACAATAACAGCAGCAGTAACAACAACAACACTAAGGCAGAGACCGAGCATGAATATCACTATATGATCCCCTTATATGGTGAGATCATACAAAGTTTAAAATCAACATTGTGTGTATAAATAAATAAATACATGTATAAATATATATAATATATTACTGATGTCTAAGAAACACAAGATCGTGTTTTAGTGGCATGTTATTTGAGTTTAATTAACTTTTCTAATTAAAAAACAAAAAACAATCCAGCGGTGTATACTCTAATGATGTGTACAGGACTGGCCTTAGGGCAATGCGAGCAAGGCGGCTGCCTTGGGCTCCGTGCCATCGGGGCCCCGGGCTTTTATTGACAACAAAAACTAAGGAATATTACAGTAGATCCACCGACCGGTCCAGCACCCGGCGTGGCGCCTTGAGCTTCGCAAACTATTAGGCCGGGCCTGTGTGTATACTTTATTCGTGTATTCTCTCCTGTTTATACTCTATTCGTGTTTGTTCTCCTGTGTATACTCTATTCGTGTTTGTTCTCCTGTGTATACTCAATTGAATATGTCCTTAGAACTATTTGGCTATGTCAAGCAATAGCAAATTAGACACTATCACTTGAAATTATTACGGTAACCACATTTATGTCACACGCACACTCCAATAGAACGATTCAAATTATCGTTAAAGAAGGCAACAAATGAAAAAGAGATCTAATGACGCCTGTTTTAAATTTGCTTAGCAACCGAAACCACCCAGCTCGTGTGGTACTTGAATGAGCTGTTCATGCATACATGCTTATGTGAGTGCACACATGTCGCGTAATCTCAGCTATATCTTTTAAAATTTGATTTCAAAATTGAATCTACACACTAGTTATATCACTCTCGATTTACTCTCTGGGTGACGGGTACTTTGGAGTTAGGGAATGGGGTGATAGAAAGGCCCGCGGGGATGGCGAAAGGAGGGGGGGACACATATAGGCTTGGATATGTGGGTTTCTCGCCGGTTTTCATTATTTCACATATTTCAGATGAAACCTAGAATGACAAACATACAAAATGATAAGGAAATACCAAATAGATGCGTGTGCGTGTGTGTGTGTGTGTGTGTGTGTGTGAGAGAGAGAGAGAGAGTGAGAGAGAGAGAGAGAGATACGAGACCCCCTCCAACAAAAAAGACAATTGGGTAAATTCAAAATGCCTTTGCCTTTGTAATCCATGTTTGATATATATGTATTTATATCAACCCTTGTTGAACCTAGGTAGAAGACACGGAGCTAATTCTAGTCGAATGACGAGTATTGCGATGTAGTCGAATGACGAGTATTGCGATGATAACGGTGTTTGCTATTGAGAGTTACAGAGACTCAAACATAAAATCCTAAGTGCCATTAAGTGGCTAGTAGAGGGATTGTAATTCATGAGAAGACGAACAACGCTGGCATGATGTGCATATTTTGTACTCGTATCCAAACAACATACTTACAGATCTCTATTCTAAAGAGGGCCACGGAATTACTTGACCGAGGAGGTCAGAAAATTTTAACAGACTATAAGTGTTTATGTGGTCTTACAGCCACTTTCCACCTTTTTGATATATACAAATAAATGACGCGATGATATTGTGCACTATCTCATTACATTCCACATTAATGTGAAATGAAATCAATCAAACACTTACTAGGGCAGAAGGTTTTGAGATAAATATTTATATTCTTCACAGGTTGGAACATAACGCTTCTAACTGTGTATGGAGGTCATAATTTCTTTACTTAATTTAATAGCTGATCGGTAGCTTTTCGGAAGAAAAAGTTGAATAATAAGAAAAATGGGGGGGGGTACTACACCTTTACGAAAATATTGATATTTTAGTATTGAGGATCTACAGTCCTTGTGAAGGATGGACGGAAGTGGCTGTTCTACATTACCATAGAAAACCGTCTAAACGCACTGTTCTGTATTACCATAGAGAACCACCGCCAAAACGCGCTGTTCTGCATTACCATCGAAAACCGCCAAAACGCGCTGTTTTCCATTCCCATAGAAAATCGCCAAAACGCGCTGTTCTCCATTACCACAGAAAACCGCCAAAACGCGCTCATCTTCTGCATTTTTATGTGATTTTCTGAAGTGCAATGTAGGGCGCCAATTAGCGACTAACGAGGACTCAGATCTGCCTTCGCATAAATACTGTGTACGGTAATTGAAAATATGAAATCACACACACACACACACACACACACACACACACACACATATATATATATATATATATATATATATATATATATATATATATATATATAAACCAGTCTTTTGACTAGCGTTAAGTACTTTCAACTCTCGCTGAGTCTTTGTCAAAGTCTTGAAAGCAAGAGACAATCAAGGCAAACAATAAACACGAAAGAACACATTTTCTTTCGTGTATATTGATTGTCTTGCTTGTCTTTGTTTTGTAATTTTGACCCTGATACAAACTCAGTTTGATTCTAAGGCGCTGACTCTAGTTCAAAAAGCTAGTTTGGCACTGTTCGTTGTCAGTATTTTGTGTTGACAGTTGTCGTAATCAGTCCCTGGCACACACGATCCCAATCTGTGTCTAAGTGTACGGTCAAATAGTGATGCAGATATCGCAAAGGATTTACTTCGTGGGAATTAGTAAGTTTTGACAGCATATTCTAATATTACTAAAATCCATCTAAATGCTGGCTATACAGTCAGTGACTAAACTTCAGCAGATTGCTTATCTAGGTCATTGGAGTTAGCTCCTATTAAGCAATCTCCCAGGAAATAAAATCTCATAAATTTTAACCCAGTGTAATGAAACTTATTATTAACAGCACCTAGCCTGCTTAGGTCAGTTGAATGGAAGAAAAAATTATATTGCAATCTGGAAATTGGATATATGTTTACAAATTCGAACATGTAGACACGTCCTGTAAAAATGGTATTGAAAATGTTTCTCTCGGTCCTTCAGATTCGAACTACTTTGATGAATTAACATTAACAATTTACCTGAAATTTGCATCAGTAACAATTATTGCCAGTACTTTTAAAAGATTTAAAAGCTATTGAGCAATAATTATTTAGCTTAACTAACAATCATCTGGTCAAAAACTATTTTCATCTCGGATTGATTATGACAAACAGAAACATTCGTATCCTAATACTTGAGGTAACAAAATCTGTTGATTTTGTTTTCTATAACCGGATCGTAATTCCGTCTGACGTAAGTCCTTGAAAATGAAGCCCAATGCTCGTTTTCTTAGGTCATGGACCTCTTTCTTTAAAAATTGTCAACCCTGTCATTGTACTATGCGTCCGTTTTAAATGCGTCCGTTGTAAATGGTACAACTGCTAGAATGAACTTCAAAGTTCCGGTGTTTTTCGGAACCAGTCTCTGCCATTTTGGCTCTATGGGATTGCGGACTACTTGCAAGATCTACTTACCACTGAAATAGAAGAGTTTGACAACTTTCAAGAACTCATTACCTCCGAAATTGAAGAGTTTAATAACGGAAATGCTCCAATGAGTGTAAGCAAAATTATTTTGAAAAAAGGATGTGTTGAGACATTTTAGGAAGGATTCTGCTTAGTTCTGCACAAAATTCAGCATGACCGTATTTGATTATCCGAATTCGCAAGGTTATGGAGTCGGATGTGTATAACTGAACATGCATATGTGTTCGCCTAACTGGTCGTCATAGAGATAATGTGCACAACTGTGCAGATGACCATCAAATAGCAGACACGCTTTACTTAGAGGCGATGGTAGAGAATGCTGCTACAGTATGTAAGGATATTAGTTATATATGAGAGAGAGAGAGAGAGAGAGAGAGAGAGAGAGAGAGAGAGAGAGAACTTTCGAAAGCTAATGTAGTTTTAAAATATAATCGTGTTGCGAGAGAGTCAGTGGTTGTCGCAACAGTCTGTGGGAATTACATTCATTTTCCATTTCATGATGAAAAGATTCGTTCAAGGTTTCACATAGAACAATCTAAGTAAGCTTTGTGGCTGAAACACATACTGGTAGATAGATGGTTCGGATGGACTGCCATGAAGACTTACGTCCTAGTCGTTGTTTGCAATATGTCCTTAAAGGCTTTCCACATGAAGACTCCTTAGACGAATCTATACTAAATTTGGGCACGATCTACAGTTTCGAACTTTACACGGGGTTTGATTTTTAAAGTAAATGATTTCCCCGATTTTTCTCACTGGTAATACTGTTTATGTAAGATAGACCTTGCATATTTTAAGCATTGTTAAAAAAACGTTTAATTCCCATTGTTTTGGGGTTTTTGGTTGGCCAGTTTCACATTTGGGACTTAAGACGGAAATTGGAGAAGAAGCTGATATTGTCTACTACGGGAGAAGTCCTTTTTTCTTGGCTTAGCGCGCTTTGGACTTGTTCTGTTTCATTTCTCGAGCACACGGATACAACCTTTCGATCAGCTGTGTCTTTAGACAACGCGTTGTTTCTCTAATACCACCCACAAAGAAATTTTAGTCACACTGCATGAAGTAACCTAGCCCCATATGCCAACATTATTTCTGTTGTCTTCTTGTAAATGCACACGACTTCACCTTATACCAGTCCCTCTTTCAGAAGTACTTAATAAATGTCCAGCAGAAGCAAAATTATAATAATAATTTGATTCCAGTTCAGGGTCCTTTACATAGGAAATGTCGGCTATGTTGGGACTTATCTCCTCATTCATAATGCTGGTTTTTATCAGGTAATTGGGTCCTAATCATCAAGTACATCTGGTTTGTTTGCAGATTATCTGTATCAATAATACGAGTAATCTCTGATGTGTTTGTAGAGATTGTACCTCGAGTGTTATATAAATAGACAAATTCGTTAACTCCCAAAGGATGAACTTAAACATGTTTTACGTCGATATATATATTTTTTATAGTCATTGACTAGAATATATGGGGTGGCCTTTCGTCCATCGTCCGTCCGTCCGTTGTCCCTTCTTCCTTCCATCCCGTTTGGTATTGCTACTCCTCCTAAACTACGTGGAGGATTGCCATGAAACTTGACACTTATATTTATCGCATGGTCCAGTTGGTGGTAGATGAAAATGATGCTGTTCGGAAATCTTTTTATTGCTACTCCTCCTGAATGTATGGTTGAATCAACATGGGGTTTTCAAAATGGTGCCGAACTGTCCAATATGGCATTTACTGCAATCGGTGTTAAAATTTTTAAGTGACTTCTCCTGAATGGAACGTCATATTGACATGAGTGAAAATCATATTGACATGAACGGAAAGTCATATTGACTTGCTATTTTCACTAGAGGACTTTTTATGAAGTCTAGTTAACTCAGTGTGGAAAATGGTGCCAGTCTTTTATTTAATATGGCTGGAACAGTGGCCAACTTGAAAATCCTGTTTTAACTCTCCTGATCGAATGGTCATATCAACTCGGAGGTGTCACTAAAAGGATTCTTATAATGTTTGTTGATCATAAATTCAAATGGTGCTCATCTGACGTCCAATAAGTGGCCAGCTTGAAAATCTTGTTTTCGCTACTCCTATGAAATGGAAGAGTCGTTTTGATAATGCGTTGTGAACAGAAGAGCTCCTGTGTTGCCTAGTTGGTCCAGTTGAAAGTGACTAACCTTCAATATGGCCACCATGATGAAAATATTGTTACCGCTACTACTTTCAAATGGATGACTATATCAAATAGATGACTATATCAAACGGATGGCAATATCAGATGGTTGACTATATCAAATAGATGACTATATCAAATAGATGGCTATATCAACATGAGCTTTTCACCAATATACTTTTTATTATACATATATGGCCCTCAGTGAAAATGGTGCCAGTCGTACATCCAATATGGTCGCCATGAAGGCTGTCTTGAAAATTGTATTGTCATTACTCCCCCTGAACGGATAACCGTTATGAAATTTGGTTTTCACAAAAAGGCTTGTAACGATGTTTGCTTTGTCCTCAGTGAAAACGGTGCAGTCTGACATTCAGTATTTCCACCACAGCAGCTGATTTAAAAATCTGCTGTGGAATATCTGAGATGGTTTCAACACTCAGTAGTTGAATGGAAGAAATAGTCTCATCTTGAATTCTTGAAAATTCTGTTCGCTTAGTAGATATTCCGTCCCTTCTTGTTTTTCGTTTTTTTTTTTTTTTTTTTTTTTTGTTTTTTTTGATATTTTACACAACAAAGACCAGCTTAAACGACGTTGAAGTCATGTGGCATTTAGCATTTAAGCATGTGATGTACTAAACAGCGTTAACCTGCTCTGCCGTGGCATACTGCGTTGACAGAACATGCTGTACGTTATTGCTTGGAATCAATGAGTGTAGAGCGTAGACACTCACTTGAAGGCGCTTAACAATGTACTGTCCGCACTTGGTTGAGTCCACTGTTAAAGTGTGCTGATGTGCCTGAGTATATGACTAGGTAGGATAAGCTTATAAATAATTTCGTTAGACGTTACGTGATGCTTTTTGATAAATCCTTATGATAGTTTTGGTTTCTTGAAAACAATGCGCAGACTATGAGATTTATTTATTTATTTTTATTGTTTTTTACTTTCTTTCTTTTCCCAACTCCTTTAATATCTGATACAGTAATGAGATATGTATCCATACTTTCGTGTTATTCATTGCGGTTGACAGTCCTGTGTTCATTGAAAAACTATTAAACAGAAATACACAAACTATTTAAATCCATTCAGAACTGCTAACCCTGAGTGTAGTTGCTATACAGTGTTACCTGGGAAAAAGCATTCTAACGTGGGAATATTTCAAAGGGAGGGTTATATATTCTTCCGGAGCGTTCAACTTCATTAGCAGGTCAACTTAAACAAGAAATCAACCGCCCCAACGTCTTGTATTTGACAGGAGGTCTTATCAGACACTTGTGAACGTAAACACGACTTATGATGTATAATGGAGCCAAAGACGTATCAGATCTCTGTTGTCTTACTGATACATGTAGTCTACGTTTTGACATGTAGAATGATAGTAAATGTGATATATATATATATATATATATATATATATATATATATATATATATATATATATATATATATATAATTGCAGTGTTTGTCTTTTATTATGGTCTGTCCGTCTGTGCGTATAAATCCTCATCATTGACTCAAAATTACTGCCTCTGTGGAAGAGAACCACTGGATTCAAAAGTACTGAATCTGGGAGAGAACCAAAACCATTTCAGACTTTAAATCCCAATCATGGATTCAAAACCATAACTATTTTAGAGTTTAGATCCTCATTCTCTAGTCAGAACTACCGCTAGGGTGGAGATAAGTCAAAATATGGAAACCGTCATACACATCCTAAATCCCCCTTTACGATGCACATTTTTATCTAACAAAAAGTTATTGTTCTGTATGAATTAATGTAGGAGAACCTCAGCAACTTCGAACATGAACACATGTATAGGCATGCAAACACTGTCCTATTGGAAAGGATTTGGTACCAATGTCCAGCACCAACATTTTCAAGTATATTTGTCTTTGGTATCCGATAAAGAAGATAAAAATGGAATGTACATCTTAATAAAAAAAAAAGACTAGCTTCATTTTATTTAATTTTTATTTTTTATGTTTATTGGAAAAACGTTTTTTTTTTTTGATCGAAATCCAAAAGTTATATACTTAAAGATTTAGTGATTTACTCGAATGCATCATGTAGTACACTTCTCTTAAATGAGATTTCTCCAATGATACAAGCAAAGGTATGGATATTAGTCAGGGGCAAAACTAGGATGGTATATTTTTCACAATATGAATAAAAAGCAAACATTCAAACGATTGGAAGTATTACATTCATGTAGAATTAATTAACTGGATGGATGAATAACAAAGATGTACTGTGCACTTCCTTCAAAGTCTACATAGTTTCGTTTTCAGAATAATTAGTTTAAACACAAACAGTATGTAATTATATCGTCAACAGAAACACTCATGTTCTTTCTAACAATGACCATTTGTTGCATGATCTCCGCTAAAGGTTTACAAATTCTAGAAATCGTAATTTTTTCTGATTATCATTATAGTTATCATTAAAAAAAAACAACAACCTAATACATCTGGTCCTGTGTAGGGTACGCTGTAGAATGGGATAAGGGGAATAACTCAGATGAGACAAATTTAATTTTTGAAAGGGACACAACTTGGCTACGTGCTAGAGAGGATTTACTGGGTTTTGATTCAATTGCTTTCGTCCTTTAGAAGTTCATTGTCAATTTGCCTAAAATCCTTTTTTTCTCTTTCCTGTAAGCTGTAGCTTATGGCATAGCGCATAGAATATATATATATATATATATATATGTGTGTGTGTGTGTGTGTGTGTGTGTGTGTGTGTGTGTGACGTTGTCAAAAATATTTAATTGCTTTATGCAGCAGTGTTTGCATATTTTAATTTTAAATTTAGAAGTCTGTAACTTTCCGAGAAAAGTAAATATTGAAAATAAACCTAAACTATTATAGAATTCAGTCATTGCCTGAAAAGTTTATAGAATGTTGAATCTCCTTGTCTTTAATTATTCAGAGTTAACATAATCTATTCTGATATCTCTAATATTATTCTCGTATTTCAAATGCATATTAAAGGTTCTTAAGGGCCAATGACATGCCCTTTAGTTTGAAAAGAAATATTTAAATTGTTTTAAATAAATGTCATTCAACTCTACACATAAAAAACTCTGATCTTTCTGTAAGTATCCACCCACTGTCTCATAGAAATAACAACACTATATCACGATTTACGTGTCCGTGCTCATATGTTTTGTACAAACAAGCCGCAGTATTGGTACATCTGTGAATTGACCATTAGGTAGTCCTGTTTCATGATCAACATAAAATTCATTCATTAAACAAATTTTTTACGAAAGGGGATAAGTTGCATAAATTAAACCTGCCCTGACAGACTGACACTTTGAAAAATATAACATTTAATATATTTATGGATTGTATTGCAGTCCTCGTAGATCAATTGAGATAAGCTAGTTTATGTTTGTTAACTTGAGCCAAGATGGTGTTATCGAGCTACGTGACACGTGGTAGCATACCACTGCGGTAAACACTTGATATTCCGATACCATCCATGGATTCTGTTATCTATATGAACTGGTTTTGTCACTTTTACCTAGTTCTTAACTTTGAGCCGGTTAATGGAAAATCTGTTCTAATGAGAAATTGATTACGTTTGGCAAAAACCTGACAGTAAAACCACTTTGTGTACCTTATTTTTATTTGCTGATAAATTATCAAAAACCGAGTTATTTAAGTCTATGTGTTTATTGAGGTTAGCTGTACGTCAACACAAGCCTGACCATAGAGTGCCAAGATCACTTTAATGCAAATCAGATTGGAAAGGTGAGGAATGTGGATACACCTGACCGTAATTATGATGCAGACGAGATTATTTGACTAGAGTATATATAGGTCGAAGTTTCATCATTAGGACGAGCTCGCTCCAACAGATTATTTTCAGAATGACATCATTTGCGGCGGCGTTAGGTTGCAATATTGATAGAGCTTACGTTTGGTTACACAGGAACTTAACGATTCAAACAAATTCTTTCCTTTCCCGGAAATTTTTTAAACTATGCATACCTAGAATTAGCAGAAAATATGTTGATATTATTTTGTGTAATCACGCCATGACTTGATGAAGATTCACTTTTAATGACCTACGCAGGAGCAGCTACTCTAATCAGTAAATGTACAACTGCTGAAGCCTAAATTCGTCTGCTGTAGTACTCGCACATCCTCCCATCTGTGCCCTTCCCCACCGATTTTCAAAACAAAGGGATTCAGGGTATAAAAAAATGAACAAAACAAATTTAAGTTGTTTCATTTATAAATTTATAATCTCTAATCTGATTGTCGTCAGGAGTCACAAACTGTCAACTTGCAGAAGTTTCGAATTGAATGAGAGTTTCTTTAGTAACGTGATCGCCATTATGCATGGGTGAGTCTATGTTTTCAAGCAACATATGTCATGTAGTTAACCGTCTTTGGTAATCGCAATAATTCCGTAAAACTTTGAGTTACATCTCTTTGAACACATGCATACAAGGGTTCATCTTTTTCATTTCTTCAGTTTGCTTTAGAAATATTACATCTATACATTGCAAACATTGGACGCAGTCAAAACTGGTTTGTTTTACTGAAATGGACTGTTACAGAAATCATAAAAGGACAGTGAGCAGTCTGTCTGCTTGTTTACATCGAGAGCTTCCGTTTGGTTTGGAACGGCAATTATTAGTCCCTTGGTAATCTGGAGTAGTTTCCAACATCCTTCATTATATATGTATGCTGAAAGACAACTTCACACTTTCAGTAATTACTAAGTGTCTTTAATTATTTCTGTTACTTTGGGCTATGCTTTCTTGATCCCAATCTTCTGACCCTGGAATCCATCTCATGGTAAATAGTGATTTTTTTTTCAATGACCGTATTTGCCTATTTACAAAGCTCACCGCACTACAGCTTTGACCCATCTCTACTTGCGTATTATGTACCATAATCAATTTATCTGACCGCAAGTAAATAGCGCAAAGCTTGATCTGTTTACGCATTATGCGATGGCAGATCAAAGTCCACGCTGAATGCCGTTGGGTGAGCGCTGTGCCCTTGTTACATATGGTGGCAACTTCCTTTTTATATCAGCACAAATGACCGTTCCAAGCATCTGATATGCTTACAAGTCCCACGTCAATGTTTGGTTTGGTTTGGTTGTTTTACAGAACAGCAACACAAGTAGCTTACTTTCGCGGTACATAGTACAGCGCCTTTCCTAATGACCACCACGGTAGACGACAAGGGCTTTCTCAATTGCAGGGTTCGACTCCGCACCTTTTCGGTCGCGAGTCCGTAATGCCAACTACTTAACTACCGCGTCTTCTTGACTCCATTATACACTTCTTGCGATATGCAGGAGGGAACATATGACCTATTTTACATCCATGGGTCCGCGTGGAAAATTTGATTCTGAAAATTTAAATAAATGTCACTAGAAGTAATATATGTGACATATTTTAGAATACATATTTTTCTATAGATATACGCATACAACTATTCGTCACCAAAAGAAAGGCATGAATAAGTTTCCGGGTCATTTGGTTTTATTTGCCAAGGTGATAATCATCAGAAAGAGAATGAAAAGACAGGAGACTTTATCTTAAATAGATTATTTTCTGAGTAGTGAACTGTCAGATCGAGTCACTCTGTCAGATCGAGTCACACTGTCAGATCGAGTCACGCTGTGAGTTCGGGTCTCGCTGTGAGTTCGAGTCTCGCAGTCAGATCGAATCAATCTGTCAGATCGATTCCCGCTGAAAGGTCATTGCCTGATGTCAGATCGAGTCCCGTTGTCAGATTGGGTATCTATATCATAAAACTTTACTCAGCAGTTCGAGTACTTAGCGTTTCTTCGGACTCGAAAGTCTACTCGAAATCGACAAATCCATCCTTTCGAGTACTAGTAAAGTTTTATGACGACATCGCCCGTGTTGCCAATTACGCATTCATCTTGTGATAATACTTAATGTAACTTTGATGTTGGGCTGTTTGTCATTTATTTTTACAAATGTTATCAAATTTTTCAATGCGCTCTTTTGTGTGCACGCTAAATGACAAAACCTACATACTAGTCAATCATTAATAAAAATTCTCAAAAACATCGCGTTTGCCCACCACCTATTGGTAATTTCTGATTAAAATATTAATTACGAGTATGACATTTTACGAATGAAAGCAGTCTTTATTTTTCAGGTTTTGTTTCAAATTTGACCTGAAAAAGATGGGTTTACCACTCTTTTCGGTGCTTAGTCTTGTGTAACGCACAGCATCTACCAACATTGTAGACCTATATTTTGGCGTCGCGTAGAACGCTGACAAACAGTAGCTATACTGCACATAATTTAAAGGTAACGGTGTAGATGCTGTTAGCACGGTATATCAGGATCTAAACTGTTGGTATATGAATGTGCACTATACAACATACGTAATTTTTTTTCTATTGTGGACATAATAACATCAGAAGTGGATTTTGTCCACTGCTGAAAACCAAGAGGTGTTCCAAATTCATTATTCAGGAGAAATTCGCGATATATCTATAGAGCTTGTTGAAAATTATTGGTTCACTGTCGGTCTTCTCTTTCGATCTGAATTTAGGGAGAATCACACTGACTTTTTGGTTAAGGAATTGTACTCGCGACCAGAAGAGTACGGTTTTGATTTCCATCATCGGATCAGCCTGGGTGTTATATCCTTGGGCAAGGCACTTTAATCGCATGGGCACTATATAATTCTTAAGGCGCTGGTAAGCTATAAAAACATCAAGCCGACGCAAAAAATCTGGATTTCATTATTTTGCGGAAATGGATCTTCAGTAATGATAAAGCGAAAAATAAAATCCAGTAAAGTTGACGTGACCGAACGAAAACTGCTTTTATTTAGAGAACAGCACGGGAAGGGGTTTAATACATGACTGCGTTCAATTTAATTGAGCAATCTAAAAGAACACTCGAAAGTAACCCCAGCTTTTATAGAGCTTGTTTACTTGAACTTCTGTCAAACTGGAAATGCTGGTCGTGACAGGAGGAAAATTTGTGATATATTATCAAACAAAATGCTCTCCACTTAAGACTGTAATAAGAATCAACTTAAATCATTGGGGCTTAAGCAAATTTGTTATCTTGGCATTTTAAATGACTGAAGATATTATCCTACTGAGAATTCTTATTGGAACGGGAAACTGAAGTGAAATTACTTAAGCGAATTTCGGTTTCCTTGTCACGATTTCAGCGCTAAGAACAAAACCAAATTATGCATAAAATGTTTCTGAGTTTAGAAGTGGATTCTATCGAATGAAGGGCATGGAATATGCCTCTTTTGAGTAAAACGCCAGTCATCCGCAAGTTAAAGTTCGAGTGGTTGCTGATATAAATGTGTTGCTGGGAAAACAAATTGAAATATAAATTGTTCCTGTGTGTGTGTGTGTGTGTGTGTGTGTGTGTGTGTGTGTGTGTCTTTCAACTGTGTATCTTGTTGAAGTATATCAGGATTAGTATTTCCGGATTGGAACATTTCAGCCAATAGATACTTGAATTTCTGGACTGGAACATTTCAATCAACAGATACTTGAAGTTCAGGATTTGAACATTTAAATAAACAGGCACTTGAATTTCTGGATTGGAACATTTCAGTCAACGATTCTTGAAATTCTGGATTGGAACATTCCAATCAACAGATACTTGAATATCTGGAGTGGAACATTCCAGTCAACAGATGCGTGAATATCTGGATTGGAACAGTCCAATCAAAAGATGCTTGAATATCTGGATTGGAACATTCCAATCAACAGGTATTAGTAACTGCAGTCGTAAATTAAGTGATATATGAGAATAATACGAGAACATTTGCACACATTGTAGCATGAAAATGTACCAAAATTAAAATAAACGATTCTGTACTTTTTGTTTTCTTGCTCAACATTACAACGCAAAATCTCAGACAGCCAGAATTGAAAGTTAAGCATCATATCGGATAAAAATTTATGTTTCTTTTTTCAACTTCTTTTTCATCTTCCTGTTCCCTTCCTTCTTCTCAAAAAATTAAACGTGTCTCGTATTAGACTTCTAACATCCTGAACACTTTTGATGTGCAACATCTGAACACGTTTGATATGCAACTCATGAACACATTTGATATGTAACGAAAACCTCCTTGTTAAAGATTAGTCGTGTTTTGTATTGTAGTGATGTAGAAGTGTACAAAATCGATCAGATTGGTCCTTTCACTGTAAATTTTTATTTTTACGTGCACAAATACCGCTCCGGTGGCCTAGCGATCAGAGCGTTCACCTCGGATGCGGGAGGTCGCGAGTTCGAACCCCGGTCGAGTCATAGCAAAGACTTATTAAAAAAATGGTACTAACAGCTGCCTCGCTAGGCGCTCAGCATTAAGAGATTATTGTTAGACTGGTCAGGATAATGTGACCGGGTGGGACATCGTGCAACATGTCTGCGGCATGATGTCCCACTGCTAGACATCACTATAAACTGCCACACTGCAGATATCGTAGCGATATGACTGAAAACAAATTGTAAAGCTTCGTTAAAAATCAAAATCACACACACACACACACACACACACACACACACACACACTTGCAAGTACATACCATTCAGCATAGAATGAAAATGAGACCACTCTCTCTCTCTCTCTCTCTCTCTCTCTCTCACACACACACACACACACACACACACACAGAGTGTGGGTATTGATGAGCATTTCATTGTTTTAAAAATAATTCAATACGCCCTTCACATATCTCGTTCTCAAGGCACGTCACGACTAGTATTGCAAACATCGTTGCTAAGACGTTTGTGTTGGCAGACTTAGTCCGAGTCATAATGGAACACAAACTTTAAAATATTTGTAAAGAAACGTGAACATTATAATAAATAATTTTAAAACTTACGCATTCCTCGCTTTTACTCACAGCGATAGGTTAAAATAACCGCTAATTGAAAAATAATAATTGCGGTTACTGGTTTTCACATTTGCAGGTTAATTTGTTTACCGTCCGCCATTCATACCCCCAAGAGAGAGAGAGGAAAAAAACCTTTAAATTTGAACTAACCAGATAAAGATATTCCATTCCTTGTTCAACTAGCGAGTCGGGTTCTGTGTTGTGTGTCCAAAAAAATAAGTCACGTGGCTTGAAGAGCCAACGTAAATTAAAACATGCATTACAGGACGACAGATATGGGTCTGTCCCGTGTTATCGCTTAGTACGAATCTATAACCGGATAGGTTGTTTTTTTGGCAATTTGGTACCTTTTCTAAAAACTATTGTCATGGAGAAGTGAGGCGTGTCTCTGGTCTATGTAATATCTGTTTCCTAATTCACCAGACCCTAGTAACGGAACCCTCCACTACTGACAGCAATGTTTGTGTATTGGAGAAACCAGAGGAAATGTTTGTGTACTGGGTAACAAGTCCGTCCTCTACCCGACTACGTACCCCATATAAAAGATCTTAGGGCTATATTACAGAAATTGCCCCCCTGTGGCGATTGACTTTATGATGATATATGGCAAAGGTTACCACATTTAATTGAATTCCTTAGCAGTAATGGACGTTGAACAATACTATTGGAAAAAAAATTCCTCAACATTTCATGTTATCTCCTTTAACATGAGTAGACTTAAGTTTTGTCGTATTACTTTGTCATCATTTTTCCAAGATACATTGATTTATTCTTAAGTTTTAGTCCATATAGTATCTGATGTCTAAACTTGAACATGTGCTCATCTCAGAATTTATAAGTTTATAAATTCTTTGTAAACGTCAAGTACATTTAATATATAGTTTTCAATGACTGGACTATAATAGTCATATTGTTCTGAAAATACGTTTAATGTGAGATTTCAAGCGCACCTTAAATAAGTAAAATTACAGTGAATAGGCACCAAAGTTAAACTATTTCCGATAACACGGCTAACTTCTTGCATTCTTCATTCTGAGTGTTAATTGCAAATGAAAGTTAGAAAAAAGTTGAATAATTTTTATTTTTATTTGCGTTGTTGAGCTAAAGAAAACAATTACTGTTGCGACATTCAACAAATATAAAACTATGCAAAATTCACAAACCTTTAATTAAGTGAAAAAGTAGTGTTGTGAAAATGACTTTTATTTGCAATGAATTGCCTCATATATTATGTATTTTTCTCATATAACGATGACTTGTACGTTCATTGAATTGTTTCATATATTATGCGTTTTTCTCAAATAATGATCACTTTTATTCACGATATAACTCGTGTGAAATCATGCCACTAAAATGTGACGTAATTCGTATCAACGTCATTACGTAATGCAAAGTCATAAGATGTCATAAATATAATCTGAATCTAATATCCATTTGATAACAAATTTACGAAACCTGTTAGATGTAAAGTCTATTCCACTCGCTGCAAGCAGGTCGTGGCATGTAATATTATTCAATTCGTTTCATAATTTTGTATTAAATAGGCACTCGTTGAAGAGCTTTTTTATCGATGTCCGGCCAATGTGCAATGTCATGAGGCGTTACTATACACATGTAATATGTAAAAATATGAGTTGAATTAATTAAGTCAATAACAGTGTACTCAGTCATGTGATAAATTTCTGTGCTTACCGTCCTCAGTCTACATTATAATAAATTTCTTTATAATATACCTATAAATTTTCTCCTCAAGAATGAGCCAGAATTTTACATTCAAGCTGCAAACGATAGAAAATGATTCTATCGTTTTCGGATCACACATTACCATACTGTCAAAAGCAGCTGGAACTACTTATTTTCCTGGAGGTTTCATGGTTACAACTGAAGCGCGAATAACTGGCATAACCTCTCTGACATTCAAACGGAAAAGAGTAGCATTCCCTTTATTAAATATGTATCATCAAGTTCCAAAAAGGTTTCCAACTCCGCTATAAATAACTGTCATATAAATGATGACATTCTAATGCCAAGCCCCCACTGGAGCCTCTTGCAATATTCCGCCAAGAACAGTTAAAACATCTTCAGCAGAGTCTCGAATAGAATCTTTCCAAGTTATTCAGCTGGTGAAATCCACCATGATGCCAAATTTGATAATTGCACAATAGCTGTAAATCATCTATATGTATCTGCTGTCCCATTACGACGATAAACTCGTGTTATTAAACAGTGGCAGTGGTGAAAATGAGTGTTATTAAACATCGTTTATTCATATGAATGATTCATGCGCATACCAGCTGTTCAAAAATTCGGTTTATGAAATTCGTATCAGAAAGATTGCAATGTTAGGCAGTTTCTTTTTTCAGTTTTGTTTTTTTTTTTTTAATTAATTTATGAGAACTGATAGGTCTATAATCTATAACAATCATTATGTCAGTAATTCGATTTTCATTGATAGGTATGTAACAATCATTATGACAGCAATTCGATTTTCATTGATAGGTCTGTAACAGTCATTATAACAGTAATTCGATTTTCATCGCTTCTTCACGTCTTCTTTACAGCATCTGAAAATCCGGATCTCGACTCGACACTTCGTGTCTCGTAATGATCCGGTAAATACATATGTATGTATGTATGTATGTATGTATGTATGTATGTATGTGTGCGCATGCGTGCATGCATGTATGGATGTATGTATATATGTATGTCTGTGTGTATGTATGTTTGTTTGTATGTATGTATGTATGTATGTGTGTACGCGTGCGTGCGTGTATGTATGTATGTATGTACGCGTGCGTGCGTGCGTGCATGTATGTATGTATGTATAAGTTCCTATGCTACAACAATAGCAAGTGGTACAATCTTGAGA
Source organism: Megalonaias nervosa (assembly GCA_016617855.1). Taxonomy (NCBI): domain Eukaryota; kingdom Metazoa; phylum Mollusca; class Bivalvia; order Unionida; family Unionidae; genus Megalonaias; species Megalonaias nervosa. Next base: position 26,301 of record JAECUM010095670.1, on the reverse strand, counting down.
ATTTTGTTGTGATCGGACCGATACATAATAATATATGTTGTAGGGATATGTTATATTGTATGATTGATGAGATGGCGTACAACTTCACAGCCACAGCAGAGTGTTGAGGCGTGGAGTGGAAAGTAGTGGAATGGGGTTGGGTGGAGTGGGGAGGTAGAATGTGATGGGGTGGGGGCTTTATGGTTTGAGTGTCACTAGTTGGTGCCGGCATTTATAAATAAGTTTCCTCTCTTTTATTGTGTTTTCCCCATGCATGCCTGACTGGAGCAAGCTGGAGAAATTTTAAAATGAATGAATAAAAGTAAATGAATGAAATATTTCATCAATAATTAATTGCCGTATTTAATTAAAATAGTTTTATATTTTATGGGTTTCGACGCTGACAGAAACTTTGAAAAAACTAGGCATATTATGTATACACTAAAAGATTATTCAATATTAATATTCACTACGGTAGGAATACCCGGTCCATAGTTTTATTTACCTAAATCCATAAAGAGCAGCTATCAAATAAAGTGATTGTGTGTCATTCGTTCGGTTGCCCCATAGCGAGATCAATGTTATTTCTAAGTCATATATTCGTGTATCATATGGGTTCGTCCCGATTTGTGTCAATAAATCTTGAGGTAAATCTCAGTTATATTTATCCTTGTATGTACTTAATGGTGTGGCATTGTTTAACGTTTTTGTTTTGTTTTTTTTTTTACAACATCAAGGGTTCTTCTTGGGTAATCCTTGTTGAATTGCTGCATTTCTTCTCATTTTCAACCTTTATACTGCCGGTTTTCTCTTCCACGAAGTCCGGAAAATAAGCCATTTGAAGGGTTTTTCGGGGGTCGCTGTTTCGAAAAAAAATGTCATTAAAAAGGAGATTTACGTCACATGAAGCCACCAATCGAAATCAAGCTACAGCAGTTTTTCATACATGCGTGCGTGCCCGTGTGTATGCACCAGCCAGGGAGGGGAGGGGTATATGAATGTTATCTACGAAGGCTTCAAATAAATAGTTTTGGCACAGAAAAGGTGAATCGATTGTCTGCCCTTTACGTCAAAGTTTTCACTACGCAAATAAAGCTATATTTCTTTACTTATTCTAAATATATTTTTATCCAATCAAACAATACCGATGAGTGACGAAGTGCAGAGCATAGATGAGTATAACGTTTGATAATCTGTAATTAATGTGTGTTATATTGGAAAATATATAATATTTTTATATCAGATATTGGCTCGTGTAACATCGCATTCCATTTACTCTTAAACAAAATATTTTGATTATGCCTTGAAATCATCAGAAGCTTAAAAATAAACCAAAAACAACCAACAGAAAATTTAATCGCTTATGTATATTTCATACGTAATTTTCAATCGAAGGTACGATATCTATATCAAACACACACAAGCACACTTACACTTGAAAAGATTTGACTTCTCACACACATTTATAGTGGTGTGCACACACACACACACACACACACACACACATATATATATATATATATATATATATATATATATATATATATATATATATATATATATATACCCACCCCTACAAATAATATCTTTGTACAATTGTCCCTCTTCATAACCCATTCATGGCTGCAGTAGACAGACCTGCGTTGTAAGTAAGATGGCCATTTACTGCGGGATTTTCTAACAACGCGGTGCTGGTAGGGCATTGACATGCAGAATAGAGTATTTAGTGATGTAAAATCACGATATAACTGTTTCCTTTGTCCACAGAATTAAATAATGTAAGATATAAATGAAGTAGCAATGCTAACACAATAGTTTTATCAGTTTATTGGAATCCATTATCGTACTCGCCTTATAAGAGGGTACGCGGTATATGGGAGAGCATTATAAGGCGGGTTCATTGTATATTGTTAAATGTCAATGTTGTCATCATGAATAAATATAATAATCATGCGATTATTTTTGTATTAATGTGAAAATGTTGAATGCAACATGGTTGTAGTGTGTGATAGGGTTGATTAATGGACAGTTTTGTCTCGGATACGAAACTACGAACGAAAACTGGAGAGCATTAACGTTTTTAACAGAAAGTTTCTGCGACACACTAAAGATGTAAATATGTTTATATTAATTTGAAGGTATAGAGGTTATTAACTTTTATATAAATAAAGAAAAATATAACATGGCAATAAGGTTGTACTCATGGCCTTCAGAAAAACATAACATGGCAATAAGGATGAACTCGTGGCCTTCAGAAAAATGTAACATGGCAATACAGATGTAGTTATGGCTTTCCGAAAAATAAAACATGGCAATAAGGTTGTAATCATGGCCTTCAGAAAAATATAACATGGCAATACGGATGTAGTCATGGCATTCAGAAAAATAAAACATGACAATACGGTTGTAGTCATGGCCTTCAGAAAAACATAACATGGCAATACGGATGTAGTCATGGCCTTCAGAAAAATAAAACATGGCAATACGGATGTAGTCATGGCCTTCAGAAAAAACATAACATAGCAATACGGATGTAGTCATGGCATTCAGAAAAATAAAACATGACAATACGGTTGTAGTCATGGCCTTCAGAAAAACATAACATGGCAATACGGATGTAGTCATGGCCTTCAGAAAAATAAAACATGGCAATACGGATGTAGTCATTGCCTTCAGAACAATATAACATGGCAATACGGATGTAGTTATGGCCTTAAGAAAAACATAACATGGCAATACGGATGTAGTCATTGCCTTCAGAACAATATAACATGGCAATACGGTTGTAGTCATGGCCTTCAGAAAAATATAACATGGCAATACTGTTGTAATCATGGCCTTCTTACATAGTAAAAAAAAAATAAACACGGAGATTAGGAATTTATCAAAAATGTAATTGACTTATAATTTTAATGTTAAATATGTGATAAGATTGAAATAAAATGAATCAGAGTTATTTGGTGATTGACTTTTCGAATATAGTGCGTTATTATGGTATCCGTATTAACCGATAACCGATCTTTACTTTGTGTAAAAAGAAACTTTAGTTCATAATTAAGACAATTCCGTATTCCTTCTTGATCAGGTCTCGGAATGAAATAAACATATCAATAAATCTTGTGTCTAGGATATGTTTGGACATAACAGGTACATTAATTATATCTTTTCAGATCATTCGTGTTCTTGAAATATCAATCAATAAGGCTTGGATTCCATACTAATGCCGTGGATACCTCCTAATACAAAATATCACGAGCTACATACTGAATATTTCTTACAACAACACAAGAACTGAATTTTTAATTCACGCAAATAAGAAACGGCAGGAATATAATTTATGTGTCAGTTCTTGGTAAGAGAACAAATATCCCATAACGATATAATAACGGTATACGTTTTGGTGTGTTTTGTCTCGACATAATAACAGTAAACGTTTTAGCGTCTTTTGTCTGGACATAAATAAAACTATACGTTTTGGTATGTTTTGTTTCGACATGAAAAATGTTTACATTTTGGTGTGTTTTTTTCTCGACATAATAACAGTATACGCTTTTCTGTGTACTGTGTGGACATAAATAAAAGTATACGTTTTGTTGTGTTTTGTCTGGACATAATGAAAGTACATGTACCGGTTTGTATTTTCTCGCCATAATAAGAGTAAAAGTTTGATGTGTATTGTCCCATCTCTAAATCATAATAATCACCAATGAATATTGAAATAAACCTGAAAGCTTAGACAGTTTGTCTCATTCAATTACTGCTATTGTAAATTAAGATTTCATTAACAACGAGAGAGAGAGAGAGAGAGAGAGAGAGAGAGAGAGAGAGAGAGAGAGAGAGAGAGATTGTAATAATGTCAAAATCTAAATAACAATATTACCAATAACAAGCTACGACAGATATCTAAGGCCTGGGAAATACAACATCGATATTCAAAGCCGGACTTTTTCATATTCCGGAATGTTATTTCAGTTCTTGTTAAGAAAATGAATTAGTAATCTTACCTGTAATATGATAAAAAAATTTCTTACCTGTAATATGATAAAAATTTTCTTACCTGTAATATGATACAATTTTTCTTGCCAATGTTGTGCATATGGCAACCATAGTTGTATTGAAGGTAAAAAAGAAGAAAGATTGCACGAATTTGTCGAGAACTCGCGCATTGCTACCCCCAGCCTTGTAAAATAAGTATCTAGTTTAAAATAACAAACTCACGGTTTGGTCACTAGGCTAGGAGTAACCTCTGTTGATTCTTCACCTGCTTTTCTCTGACTAACGAAGGAACGCGCGTCAGAAATATCTCCTTACGTAAAATCTAAGGCTTTGTCATTCTAATATGACATGAAGATTTAATGAGGAAACATTTGATTTTTGCTTTCTAAATATGGTGGTGCTTTTCTCTTTTATTATCCAGATTTTTGTTGGCATATGGCACAATTTTCTAACCGACAATAATAAAATGAAATAAAAAAATAAAAAAAAATACTTGGTAACGGTGCATTCGTGCGTTGTATATTTTTTGGAATGTTTGTGTGAAGTATCGATTGCTCGTAAACACGCTTGACTTTATCTTTCACCCAAAGAGATGATTTCATGTGACAGGAAGATACATCAAAATAGATGCTTTCATTTTGACAGCAATGTAGGAACAGATGTGCTCTACTTATCCAGAAAACTGATGGTGCGGCCCCACCCCACCCCTTTACAAAAGAACCCTCTTACCAGCCCGTTGGTAAATGTTGGACCAATATTTTGCCTGTCATGTGCTGTTATTAATGTAAATATCTAACTGTTGCTTAAATTCTCCAACATACACTTTTTTCCACCTATAACGCATTTCCTGTTGCAAACAGCGTCAACGCAGATTGCCGTCGTATGATGTGGTGGCACAGATGGGTCAGACGTGTACGTTTATATATGATTTCAACTGATCAGCTTAAATGCTTGTATACAAGCGACGGCATATCTTGGTGATCGCTGTCGGGGACTGGGTTCATGTTATTTGCGATATAGAATGTAATATGAAAAAAGAGCATGTAGATTAAAAATTCAGGTGTGTTTAACACATATATTTAATCTCACGAACGACAGAGCTATCCAAAAGCATTGATTTTGTAAGAGGCAATACAATGATTTCCAATACATAAGTCCTCCGACTTATTTAACTTTCAATTAATGATTCAAAAAGACATTCGCGGTTGCATGCTTTACGGTTATAGTTCTATGGCCTGCGCCATTATCAGCAAAGGATAAGCTATTATATATCCACAGAATGAAGTTGTGTCGACTGAAAGCGGACTCATTAGGTACCTGACATCCTTTTAAACATAAATGTATGTAGACATTTATCTTATTTAAAATTCCCCACCATTCAATATCTCTTGGGCATATTTGTAAACATTTATTGTTTGTAAGACTGTTATGATTATTGTATCAGTCTGAAAGCGATTTGAAAGCGATTTATATAGAATAATCAGTCATAACCTTCTCCTAGTGCACTACGCCATAACAACACCATTCATACATATTTCCGTCTTTTCAGGACCCCTCATTCTGCCATAGAATTCGTTTCAGTCACTGGGAGGTATATAGTTCATACATTTTTACGTTTTTTTCTTGCCTTTGTAATTTCAATAAGCTCAACACAAATCAGGGTACAACATATTTTTTCAAATCTTGTATTGATTAAAGATGTACAGCATAACTTTGATTCAAAGGCTTGTACGTAGCTAATATCTTTCGATACTAACGTAGGTTAATACCTTATGAAAAAACTTTTAAAAATCATGTTGATTCATACAACCATATAACTAATTTATCTACCAAGATACATATTTTTTTCCTTTTCGTACCTGTTTCATATCTATAACATTTAAAACTTGAAATTAAAATAAAAAACGTATAGACCAATCAATTTTTCTGTGGAAGGAAGTCAAAACATAGTATCCATGTTACCCCCCCCCCATGTGTTTTGATGTTACTTCTTGTAATCAGATATTTGCCTAGTATGTGGAAGATCACGCATTCTCTATATTATCTTTTGCTAAAAATGAGGCGAAGGAGAGAGACAGATAAAGGGGGTAGTAGGTAGGGCAGGGATTACGGATAGCCAAAAGCCATGCATCGTAAGATCGATGATTCGCTTTACAGAATTGGAAAAGCGAAAATTTAGTTTAAATGGAATAAAAATTTTAGATACAGAAAGTACACGAGCCGGTGTTCGAATCTTCGACACTCTTTTCATGTCTGTAGATAATAAGAAAAAGATCTTAAAAATAAAATCCAATTGAGAATGACATCTGTCAACCAAAAAGCCCATTATATTTCTTTCCTTCTTTTATGCATTTTTCTCTTCTTGTACTTGTTCATCTTGTTCCGGTTCTAATTGTACAGGTTCTTTTTCTTCCGGTTCTAATTGTACAGGTTCTTTTTCTTCCGGTTCTTATTGTTCAGGTTCTTTTTCTTCCGGTTCTTATTGTTCAGGTTCTTCTTGTTTATGTTTTCATTGTTCACGTTGTTATTGTTAAGGTTCTTAATGTTTAGGTTATTCTTTTTCCTGTTCTCATGACGCGTCTGCACTAACGCTGTACCCTTAATTTCTTGTATGATGCGGCGTAAATAATATATTGCCCATTTTCTGTACAGCCGTGGCACCAAACATAAGTCACTTTGACCTACAGTTCACGTACATTACTGGCAAACCAGATTGACATATCCGTTTGACCTTTCAATGGATTACATATTTTTGAGGTGTACAATGTCCTTATAAGTATGCTGGAATCCGATGGACAAGTCATGTCGGGTGGAGTTATATGGACAAGTACGGTGTAATGATTTAATTCAAGTTTCATTTCTTATACACGCTTACTTGCGAGCACAGAATCATGATACCCAAAAGTTTTCTAAGTAGGCACCTTTTATCTGATCACTGACGTGCCAGTTAGATTCACTGTTTTGAGGAGCAGTTTGTTAGTGTAGTGTAGTATCGTATAGCTTTGATTTTAGCGTACGTCTACAGGGAGAAATACGAAATTGTGATGCACATCTCTCTCTCTCTCTCTCTCTCTCTCTCTCAACGATGTTTTACGCACTAGTGATTGTTAATTTTTAATTTATATTGTTATCATAAGGGGATACGACTGCGTTAGTGTAAAAATAAAAATGTTATACTGCGCTAGTCAGTGAGGCCCCCCCCCCCCAGCTCTTATTTCACGAATAGGTCAGGCGCGGACTCCTGCATACTGTACGAGGCACCTAATTGAATCCGGATCAGTTGTACCCCTGGTTACAGTGCCGGACTCGCAGCGGAAAGGGTGCGGGTTAGAAATCTACCATTTGATCAGCCTGGGTCGACTACTGTGGTGTGTCTTTGTGCAAGGTAATTTATTTTAACAGCCTTGGTACTAAATAAAGTACATGTATTGCTGTGTCGTAAAAGTACCAAACCAAATCAAACTAATCCAAACTGCTCCTCTAATTTTTAATTTTCATTTTTTATTATCCTCGCATAGAGAATACGGGATAGTGATCCCCAAACTTGCGCGAGCTGTCATATCCTTGCCAATCGCACTCGATTATCTGTCGGTTTTTAATTTGTTGGAGCTGAATACATTTTGTTATCCTGCAGGTATGATTTTAGTTGATCCCATTTGATCAAACAGTAGTGCAGCCTTGGTGTAATTATATCCGTTGTTACAAACTGGTGCTGCTGCCCTAGTCAGTTAATCCGCCTTTTTCTACGACTACTCCCACAACAGAATTTTGACATAGTCTTTATTAAGTAAGTAAAGTATCGAGTGGAAAGAGAAATGTTACAAATTCAATGCAGATATCAATCTCTTTCAGAATAAGTTAAATATGTAAGTGAATTCGTCTTGGTAAAATCGTAATAAACACGTTCAAAAGAAACTTTAATTGACGCACGGGTGACATTTTATTGAATAATTGCTTTCCGGTCGCGTTATGCAAAACACGTTTTCACAATTAACAGATAATTGAATATGTCGCACTTGGCATACAGTTATGAACTTTAAGTCCTCATAAGTCAAATCGTTTGGATGCGACAGTGGAGTCTGGTAGGATTTGGTGTTCAACTATACGATGATTTGGACGTGACATACTGACATAAATTATGAGATTATTTGTGTCATGATATCATTATAGTTTTAAATGGGTAACACATCACAATTGAAATGGCACCTAACTGTCCTCCAACTGACATCCGTATTAAGAAAATGTGTTACGGTTGAATAATCATTTTGGCTATTACATCATCTGTTTTGGCGCATGAATTTAAATGAAGACAGCAGTAACTAGGGACGGTCGTAACGGGAATGGAGTCGCGGAGGTGGATGGGGTGGTAGTTATAGGTAGGCAACTGGTCGCTGGGTTTTAACCACTGATGGTGTACTAAAGAGGAAAGACCTAGGAAGCTTCCGCGTCTTAAGCGTTTCCAATGCGTATGTTTAGCTATCAACTGCCTTTCAAACGATTCAAATATTTTTTAATTTTGAAAAATTGACCAGGTTCAGATCATTCAGATGTTTGTTAAACACGTAGTTGCAAAGTTGAGGTGACCCACCCATAACATAAATGACCACTATAGCTGGGACATATGACCACTATGACCGGTCACCACAATGAAAACATGTGTACTTTGTGTTCGTGTAGGGATTATTTCACAGTTGCTATAAAACGTTTAAGACAACCAAAATTGTTGTTCTAGTGATAGTTTATTTGTCAATTAGTAGTTTGCAGTACTGTAATTTCGGTACTCTTATTTAGAATTAATTACACTAATGTAGCCTAGGTACTTCTTTTAATTAGAATTTAGAAAACTAAGGAAACAAGTTAATGAAAAATATCCTCAAACCATGACTTGCGCCTATAGATTTCTTGTTACACTTACTTGCCATGACTGTTTTGACATTCAGCAAATTATAAACATAAATGGAATAGAACTAGTATTAGTATGGTACACTTTATTTGCAAAGTTACATGTTTCATATGTGTGACAATAACATTCAATGTACACATAATGGTGTGCTCAATAAACTTGCACTGTTTTACTCAAATGGAACAACTGAAGGACACAAATTTGTTAAATAGCAAGGCACTTTAACAGTCTTCTCAATAGTTGGAACACTCTCTCCATGTTTCAACTTAATAAACTCAATGGGGACGATGCCCTCACAAATTCTGAATTTTCGCAACTCGAGACCAATAACACGTTCCACATGAATTCGAACTGATGCAATTTTTCTAGTTTTCTCAACTTCTAGTGGATGTAACTGTGCTTTTCCTCGTGTAAAGATAGGGATGGCTAATTCAGCTTGATAAAAGCGCACATCATCTTCTGTGTTGAAGCCTCTGTCAACCATCACTATGTCACCTGGTAATAGACTGTTGAGAACTCCTGATTTTTATGTTATATACTTGTCAGAGGTTCTGTCTCCCCATCCATCAGAAATAAATATAACAACACCTTGAGGGGCAATGCCTATTAGACATTTCACAGTCTGGTTATGTTTGTAATTGGAATATGTGTACACTTTGTTCAGAACACCGCTTGGCTTCTCTGTAAATAATTCAAAACAGTCTAGCACAACAACAACTGTCTCGCCAAACTCTTTTCTGAAATACAGAGGCATTGTTTCCATCAAGTGTTCTCGATCTGGCCACTGCACAAGAAAGTCTTGTCTAATGTAGAGTATTGTGAAAACTTCTTTGCACAGTAGGCAAAGAAACATTCAAATGATTGGCTATGTCTTGGAAAAGATAATTCATTCGAAGTTTCACAAGACACAATAGAAATTCATTTTCTTTTGACAGACTCTTACTGTTGTTACTCATATAATAATAATAATAATAATAATAATAATAATAATAATGAGGACTTTGTATAGCGCCTAATCTTTAGAAGCTCTAAGCGCTTTACAACATTTGACAAAACTTAAAAAACATATATAATGATATGATTACAAAATTAAAAACAAACACCACGAAAGTAGAAACAGAAAATATGCTGTAAATATTTAAGGCAAGGATACATTATTAGGTCTTTAAGTCTGTTCTTGCAGTTGAAATAGGTGAGTTTTAAGAGCGCTCTTGAATGAGATCACTGTGTCTTTGTGTCTAAGTGCAGTGGGCAATTCGTTCCACGTTGCTGGGCCCTGGTATGCAAATGAGCGTTGTCCATATGATTTCATCTTCATAGTGGGAATAATGAGAATACGAGTGTCAGATGAGGAGCGTAAGCATCTTGCAGGTGTGTACACATGGGTGAGGTCAGATAGGTATGTTGGACTGGAGCCCGTCAGTGAAACGTAGCACAGAGAACAAATTTTGTGTTTAATTCTGGATCGAATGGATAGCCAGTGTAGGGCACAGAGCAGGGGAGAGGCGTGCTCTGATCGTGGTACTCTAAGGATGATTCGAGCAGCTGTATTTTGAACTTTTTGAAGTTTCTGAAGTAGATATTGAGACGAACCAGACAGAATTGAGTTACAATAGTCCAGTCTTGAAAGTACTAAGGAACACACAAGTGTTTAGTGGCATCAACTGAAAGATACTTGCGAATGGAGCTGATTCGTCTCAGCTCAAGATATGCAGCCTTGCATATGTTCATGACATGTTGGTGCAACGAGAGAGTACTGTCGAGAGTGACACTGAGGTTTCGTACTGACTGTGTGAATTTAATGTTGGTGTTGCTGATATTTATTGTCTGAGGTAAAGGATGTGAATGAGAAAGTCTTTGTGTTGTAATCAGGATGGCTTCAGTTTTATCATCATTCACCTGCAGCTTGTTACATGTCATCCATGATTTCACATCGGAAATGCACCTCTCTACGCCTTGGATGGTAGCTTCAACTTCAGCTGGATGGCTAGATTTGTATATTTGGGTGTCATCAGTATACAATTGGTGAGACACTGGATGATGATCTATGACACTTGAGAGTGGCTGAGTGTATAGAATGAAGAGAACACGTCCAAGAACAGACCCCTGTGGAACACCACAGCATAGTTCAACTGGGCTGGAGTGTTTTCCATTTGCGGACACAATTTGTGTCCTGTTGACCAAGTAGGAGTTGAACCATAGTAAGGCCGTATCATGAATGCCAAATACATGCTGGAGACGGTGAAGTAATATATCATGGTCTATAGTGTCAAATGCTGCAGACAAGTCAAGGTGATTTTGGTTCAATCTGAAGCATCACACACACACACACACACACACACACACACACACACACACACACACACACACACACACACACTAATAAGTCTTGCTTTTGCATCTTGAACTTTAAGTGTCCAATTTCTTTCAGTTTGCATTAGTATATTAAGATTTCAAAACTTGGTCAATTTTTGTGTTTCTTATTGGGGTTTTTTGGGGGGGGGGTTTGCCTTTCCTTTTAGACCAGCCATAGGCCGGACACATCGAATGAAATAATAATGTATTGCCTTTCCTTTTAGACCAGCCATAGGCCGGGTACATCGAATGGAATAAAAATGTCCAATGGACCTAGTTTAAGCACATGGATTTTCAATCATTTTCAATACAAATAAAAATAGATGCAATACGACGATTTTTCAAAATGACATGTTCAACCAAATATCATTGCTAATGAAGAACGCTTTGATGGTCTTTAAAAAATAAAATAGGCTTGATGCATATAGTGCTTGGAGCGGAATACACACAAGACATGCTGTTTTATGTTTGTACTACATCTAATTTTTCCGCATTAAAATTGCATGTGTAATTAGGGATAGCAGTGTTAAGATGATATTGTGTGTGCGAGTCCGTCTACTCTGAAGAGTGTATGAACTGCATTGAACTGGGTTGACTGTATTTGATTTTTGGATTTAAAAAATGAGGATTTGATTTTTACATTACTGACTTATACAAAGCCATTTGTCTTCCTATTCTTTAAAAGCTTGGTCTAAGGCATTTTCAAACAACAAACGATATCTGCATTTTCTCTTTAGAATCATGTTTCTCAAGTATATTTTCAAGCACCAGATTCCAACATTTACTACCGTACCACAGGAATCACGAGAACGGAGGTAAATCAAGTTATTTCAATCTATTTTCATACGCGGAAAATAATGTGCCTTAAGTGAATTATACATGTGTTCCTTTGCTACATATTTATTTTCATTAATCCAGCTATGTTAAAATATTTGTGTTCACATATGTCTCAGTAAATTTAATTACAATGTCCACTTCGAAGTTTTGGTTAACTTTATAATTAACCGTCATTTAACCAATCGAATAGTAGAGTATATATACAAGTGTTGTGGATCAAATGCAACAGGCATCAGCAATTTTGTTATTTACAAAGAAAGTGATGATATACTTTAAACCTGTCCAAGTTATTAAAACAAATGTTCTACTTAAATGGAACATCAAATGCCATATTAAATTATGACTCCAATAACTGCTGATAAATATATCGAAAACCGGTTCCACATCTAAATAGAATTTAAAAACTTATTTCAGATCTCTAGGAATAATCTCACTAATCATTTCTATGCATTTTTACGTACCATGACATTCGAGCTTTTTCATCTGGCAACCAAAAGAGTACTCATATTTCAGTTCTAATACTATTTTGTTCTTCATCAGTTGATTGGAAGTGTAATGAGCGTCATCCAACATGGATAGTGACATTGGGAACAGTCGGTCTTATTCGTTCGATATAAAGCCAAGAGTTTCCACTTTCTCTCCTGTATCTAATTCACTTTTATTCTAGCCAGCGCACCGAAGGGGCAACAGCAGTAGTACAGCAGTGAGGTTTTTTAACTCCCTGTAAAAAGAGTAAAGTAACATTCTCAAAGATGCATGGTGCGGTTAATCAAAAACCAGTTTAGCGCATAAATCATTGCAATAGAGAGCTTGAAACTTTTATACACTTATGTAAAATATTGAGACAACCCAGGTATGTTCAAATTAGCTGTGATAACTACATTTTCAAAAGAAACGTTACAGGAGAGAAATTTCTAAATTCGTGTATGTACCTCGAATGAAGCCAATATATCGGACTTTTCCCTGTGTTGATATCTTCGATGATATAAATTACACCTGCCGAATTGAAAAGCTTAAATTCACATGCTATGTTCTAGGAGGTGGAAACCAGTGAAAAAGAAGAAAGAAAGTGTCGACTTTCATGGGTAGGTATATCACATGCTGATTATAAAAGCTGCCTTTATCTGTTTATTGCAACGTCAAAAAAAGAATGTCCGCTTTCTTTCTTTCATTCATTCTTTCTTTCTTTCTTTCTTTCACCACATAAATTTGAAAACAATTTTTATTGGTTTTATCATCGAGAAATTGTTTTTAGTTGTTTACACTAAGTTTATTTTGCGCCAAAATTAAACCGAGAATGCTAGCATCATAGAGTACGAGTGACTGGTAAATGTAATTTGAAACAGATCTCTCTCTCTCTCTCTCTCTCTCTCTCTCTCTCTCTCTCTCTCTCTCTCTCTCTCTCTCTCTCTCTCTCTCTCTCGTAACAAATTACCTAAGTTAGTCATGTTAATGCTTGCACACTTATTTCTTTACCATGACAGCTGAAGTTCACCTTAATAACGTTCGTCATCTTGGGTAGCATCGTAGGACTCATCATTTTGGTTACTCAGCTCAGAGACCCGACACTACCAGCTGGCGAGTATCCACTGTTCATTTTAAGAAAGGAAACCTCGATAGCTAAACCTGCATATTAAATAAGTATAGTAATTGGTAGTTCGAGTCTATAAGGCCAGAGCAGTCGGTAGTTCGAGTCTATAAGGTCATAGCAATCGGTAGTTCGAGTCTATAAGGCCAGGGCAGTCGGTAGTTCGAGTCTATAAGGTCAGAGCAGTCGGTAGTTCGAGTCTATAAGGTCAGAGCAGTCGGTAGTTCGAGTCTATAAGGCCAGAGGAGTTGGTAGTTCGAGTCTATAAGGCCAGAGCAATCGGTAGTTCGAGTCTATAAGGCCATAGAAGTTGGTAGTTCGAGTCTATAAGGCCAGAGGAGTCGGTATTTCGAGTGTATAAGGTCAGAGCAATCGGTAGTTAGAGTCTATAAGGCCAGAGGAGTCGGTATTTCGAGTCTATAAGGTCAGATCAGTCGGTATTTCGAGTCTATAAGGTCAGAGCAATCGGTAGTTCGAGTCTATAAGGCCAGAGGAGTCGGTATTTCGAGTCTATAAGGTCAGAGCAGTTGGTATTTCGAGTTTGTAAGGTGCATGTGATGTTAAGCTTTCTACCTAGCTGGCTAGTTAGATAAACAGCTAATCTCCAGGGCTTACGCTCCAGTTTAAGCTTCCTCTTGTGCTTGAACCAGACCATTTTCGAACCAGAGAAGTTATCATTGCATTTTGTCATTTATGGAAGATCCTACATTAGTATTGATTTGAAATAAAATAAATAATGTCCATCTTTTGAAGCCTTAAAATGATCACAGATATATATTCCATTTATCACCTAAATAAAATGCAGATTTTGCGGAGAAAGAAACCAGAGACTACTGTAGTAGAACCAGTAGTCAGTAGTCAGTTTAATTTGTGTTAGAATTCTGACCCACCTTTATCCAACATCTCAGTTTAGTGAAATTACTCAGCAAAAAATTTCGGGACTTTATAATATACTAAAAGAAGATCATCATTCCAAACATTTACTGACATCTATTCATCCTTTACTGTATCAAACAAAGGTAATATTTCTCTATAAGATTTCTGTTAAAATACTAGATTGAAGACAATTTAATTACTTTTATACAATTTAATTTTTTTGTCTTATTTCAGAGACACAGAAACTCGTCGGTAATAAATTCTATATTTTCTAAAAAAGCACAAATATTTACATACCTACATTTCTTGTTGACTATTTTGCTGATTCTTGAAGATTTTTCATGTTTTTCTCTAATTAATTCCATCTATTGACATGCATGCATACCTACCTATCAGACTGCCTACCTACCTACCTACCTACCTACATACATACATACCTACCTACCTACATACATACATACATACATACATACATACATACATACATACATACATACATAACTGAAAGAGATAACGTTGTTAATTGACCGTTAATTAGGATCAAGAAAATTGATTCTCGCCACCTGACCTAGGTGACAATACAAATTTCTGTACCATGAGATTTGTTACTAAATTTGGTTTATGTTCTCTTTTAGGTACTACACCCACACCAAGTTTTTGGTGCAGCCCTGAAGTTGAGATATCGCTTCGTGACAGAATTGTCATCAACTGTTCTTTAAAAGACGTTCAACCAAAGGAAGTCACCATCAGGGTAACTCCACCCAGTTACTATACCGCAGGAAGCCAGCCTGTGAACTTAACACTTACGGTCAGTTTTAATCATCTTTATGGGGCCCCGAGTGGCCGAGTGGACTAAAGCGCTCTCCGTTACGGATCACTGCCATCTCACCTCTGTCTGCGTGGGTTCGAGTCTCGGATTCGGCCAATGTAGATATGTGAGAAAGCTTGCCAGTAGCTTTTCGTGGGTCGGTGGTTCTTTCTGGGGTTTTCCCGGGTTCTTCCTCCACCATTAATACTGGCCGCCATGTATAGCCTATCGTGTGCTGAAAAATGGCGTTAAACCCTACAACAACAACAACAATCATCTTTATTGTTCATTTATTTATCTTTCATTTATATTGGTTGTTCCTCCACCTAGATTGGAAAGCAAAAATATCACATCCACGGGAAGTAGGCAGTAGTTGTCAGAAAATTTCGGATCATTTAGGATAATAATTATTGTAAAACTGACGTTAATTGCTCGGCACGCAATGACTTAGTAATTGACATTTTAACGTCAATGTTTTGGCGTCACCTTGTATATCTTGTTTCAAGCGTCAGGTCAGATGTTTGCCTATTAAGAGACAATATTTTGTAATTTCAACACAAGAACATATTTGTTTCACGTTCTTATTTCAAATGGTTTTTAATACTTTTATTTTCATTTTGTTTAATAGTTTGTAGTCCCTCTCCACTACGTTGTTCTTGTCATTGTGTTGTTAGTGGTGTTAGCGGTGCATATATTGTTCTTACACTGATTTCGCTTCTGTTTCTCAGACTTTAGATCCCACAAGCAACCTCACGTGGGCAATGATGAAGCAACCTTCGTCAGTTTCGACTGTGCAAATATTTGGTCCACTTGCGATGTGCAATTCTTCAGGAATATACCAGATTCAAATCAGCAAAAACGAACAAATCTTGCAAATGGAGGAAGTAAAGATAAACATATCAAGTAAAGAAACACAATGAAATAGTATCATTCTCCATCAGTCTTACAATATACTCCGTACCATTTATGCAGAAGTTCATACAAAATTGTCCAATGATATTCGATGATAACTGTGCTTAAATTTGTCATGTGATCTTGCTATCTTTGTAATATAGATTTGATAATACTGCCCGTACTTATGATTTATCATTTACTGAGGTATAATAATAATAATAACAACAACAATAACAACAACAACAACAACAACCGAATGTGATTCCAATGTGTCTAGTATGATCCATATAGTCACTGCATAATATATGTTACAGCAGTGTTAGCTACTTAGATGAATTATATCCTAGAAAAGCATATGCGCTTATAAATTCTTCAGGATAAAAGATTCGATTTTAACCTTATGTAAAATTTTCCTTGTTTAGAATCTTTTCACACACACACACACACACACAGACACACACACACATACACACATACACACACATCAGTGACTCAAATACGTAGCATTACTGACCGCTCCGGTGGCCTAGTGGTTAGAGCGTCAGCCTCGGATGCGGGAGGTCGCAGGTTCCAACCCCGGACGAGTCATACCAAAGACTTATGAAAACAGCACAGCATTAAGAGGCTTGTGTTAGGACTAGTCGGCCTGGTTTTAGGATAATGTGACTGGCTGGGATGCCCCAGTGCTAGACATCACTATAAACTGCGGCCCTGCAGACATCGTAGCGATATGACTGAAAAATTGTGACAGCTACGTTAAAAATCCAAATCTCACACACACACACACACACACACACACACACACACACACACACACACACACACACACACACGTCGCATTACTCGTATGACTCACTCAGACCTGCTGTAAATTGTCCATCTGTTTACCACCTCAGAAAACTCGAACCTAATGAAATCTTGAACCAAATACCTCTCATTTAAAATTTGTAAGGATACATCTATATATATATATATATATATATATATATATATATATATATATATATATATATATATATATGTTATATATATATATATATATATATATATATATATATATATCCTTTATTTAATCTTCTACATATGCATAAATTGATAATATTTTTTATACCGGGTTAACGCAACATCCTGTAATATTTTTTTGTCTCGCAGAAAACATATGAAAGACTCATGACGTTTCCCATCCCAACTAGTATACGGAAACATCTTACGGGATAAACCTGTATTGATATTAATATAGATTTCTGTATATAACTCTGCTCTAACAATTTGATCTGAATAAGCCACTACATGCATACTCTGCTATAATATTTATTATCTATTCTCTCAATCTACAGGGAAAATTACAAAAGTTGAGTTTACCTTAAACCGAGCAAGTGATACGTCGAACACCACGAACACCACGAACAGCAACTATAATGTTGCCTGCTCTACCCAGAGCGGCTGTGACGCAAGCTCTTTAGGATTCCTGGGCATCTTAGGCAAGTGAATATATATATATATATATATATATATATATATATATATATATATATATATATATATATATATATATATATATATATATATATATATATATATATAAAACTTCTTCCGAATGGATGAAACGTGATTTTTGTCAACAGTGTCATGGTTCATATCCTAACCTTCCATTAAGTGATAGAGCTAAGGTCTGACCAATTATTGGGACTTTATTTATAACCACTTTAAACCATTTTAATAAACATTGATAGATAAAACATTTTGATAAACTGTAACAGATGAAATTCTTGAAGAAAATGAATATTGAAATCGTGACGATTTGATTCTTTAATTGTTTGCTTGGCTGATCGGTTAGTGTTTCATGGTACATCTGCACGCTGTTAAGTTCCGATGCAAAGGAAGCCTTGCCCAAAGACAAATAAAAGCTGCCGACACAGGCTGATATTCTTAGGATTCGAACCAACAACCCATTGGTCATACATCTGGCACACTAACCACGGACTGTAAAGGATTCGACTTAATTTGAAACCTCCGCAAGTTATTAACTTTGCATAATTTATTTGTATTTTCCTCTGTTCACTTACTGTTCCTAATGTTTGCTTTCGGGCATGCTGCTTATGTTTCTTAATCGTTATGTCTATTCATGACAGGAATGATTTATTTTCCAGACAATGACCAGGAGCAGATGATTTATGGAATGGACTTTGCATGCACCATTAATTATACAAATTCTTATGGCTGGTCTGTAAATTGTACCGGAACAATACCTGAAGCAATTGTCAATCAAATGAAAAAGATTGTTTGTCGCCAGTTCTCAAATCAACTTACAAAGGAAGAACAGCAGCAAGTGGATTCGACGATCAAACTGGTAGAATGTGATATTAAAAACAGTAAGTTGAACTGACCTTTCAAAATTTAATGTCACGGGCGTATAAGAATAAGTGTAAATTCCAACCAAACACCGTGAAGATTCTTTATATAGTTTCACAGAAAGTATGATGCTAAAACTGATAATTCCTTCTACTGTTGCTAAAATAAATGTCTTGACGCACGTCATCGGAAACAGGAAAAGAATATGAGGTCCGCCCATATTAAATACAAAATACCTGTGCTAATGACCGCTCCAGTGGCCTAGTGGGTAGAACGTCCGCTTCGGATATGCGGGAGATCGCGGGTTCGAACGCTCGCCGAGTCATACCAAAGACATATAAAAATGGTACTAACAGCTGCCTCACTATGCGCTCAGTATTAAGATGTTAATGTTAAGACTGGTCGGTCTTGTGTCAGGATAATGTAACTGGGTGGGACATCATGTCTGTGGCATGATACCCCAGTGCCAGACATCACTATAATCTGCCACACTGCAGACATCGTAGCGATATGACTGAAAACTTATTAAAGCTACGTTAAAAATCCAAATCACACACACACACACACACACACACACACACACACACACACACACACTCTTGCGCTAATGAAACTCACCTCACGTTATGCCTTCATATAGTGTTGGTGAACTATCAATTTTTTTGTTTTATAAATGTTGCTTTCGAAGGAAAAAAAAAAGCTTTCAAGAATAACAATAGTCTCCACGAGAGGTTCTAAAAATAGCAAAGTTGATATGATGCTGTGTGCATGCATATATTTGCATTGACTGGACCTTTTGCCATGAAATACAAGTCACGTTTTCCATGTGCCATAGCTTGTCGTTCCGTCTTCTCTTTCTAAAAGAATATTGAAGCAATTGCTACTAACATCCTGTTTGAACTTGAAACGAAATTCTCGAGACACGCTGGACTTCGACATGTACAAATAGTAAAGCACGAGCCAAAATACTATTTCATTCAAGCGTTAGTCGGAACAAAAATGGTTCTCTAATGAACGAAAATGCTGACGGAAGAGGTACATGGAAATTTTAAAGTTAATTTAGTTATAATATATGCTTGCTGAATGCACCATGTAACAAAACTGTATAATATATACTATTTATTCATTTTAAATTAATTCACATTCGAACGTTGATTATTTTTACCAGCTATATTTTATATATATTTGTATAAGAAAGTCATTTATTTATAGCAAAATCTTCTTTTTTTCTTTTTTTCACCATCAACAAAAATATAAAATATTTGTTCCTGCACTTTTAATAATCAAATTGATTTAGTTATACCAAATTTGTTTCAATGGCACTGTTACTTTTAAACATTTCTTGTTTCATACCTACGTGGTATACACCAACGTTAATCATAAGAGGATAAAATTGGTTCGCGGTGTAATTTATGAATAAAAATCTCATTTTCAAAAATTATGTGAAGTTTTGATCTAATGTTTGGGGTTTCATTTTGTCCATCAGTTAGGTGTTGACCGCTTGCTGAATTCGCATTGTTAATTTATTTTTATAAGTTACCTTTTGGCCGCTTGCTGGATTAGCTTTGTTCATTTCTTTCCATCTGTCACCTGTTGGCCTCTTCCTGGGTTAGCTTCGTTCATTTCTTTTTTATCAGTTACTTTTTGGCCGCTTGACGGCTTAACTTTGTTCTTTTTGTTTTTCATCAGTTAGCTCTTGGCCGCTTGCTGGGTTAGCTTTGAAATTAGACTGTCCTTGTTCAGTATACGCTGAAAATTATATTTTCAGATTGTGGTTATAAATGCTCACAGGGAGACTACTACGCAGTGGATCAAAACAGATGCGACATCTATCATCGGTGTTACAACCTTATAGCGTATACACAATACTGTCCAGAGAACACGTTCTTCGTCAACGGAATATGCTCTTGTCAACATAAACGCGATGTGCAACTAGCTCTCTGCAGATCGGATGGAGCCAGACTGAAACAAGAAAATAAAACAGAATGCTATTCAAGCTGAAATTAATTCTTGCACTAATAAGCAGGGTCGTAGAGAGCGATCACGGGCCCTGGTGTAAGAAACACCCGCGCCTCTCCATGTTCTTGTTTAAAAAAAAAAAATTCTTTTATAAAATTAAAAAGTGTTCTTTCAGACATAACTCAGGTAGTTCATTATATGTCCATTTACTTTTGATAGATGCAATTCAGTCTGTGACCACTGCTTGGTTTCTTTTGGAAGTGTTTGATGTTTTCAGCACTGTAAATTGTGTAAGGTACAATTCTACTCATCCGAAAGGACGACAGCTTTTGATTAGTCTCTAAACTATTCAGTCAAATTCTAGATCTTTAAAAACTTAAAGTGATAAGTGAACAGGTGCACATCTGAATACAGACGGACAGAGGAGGAACAAAGTCACAACGATTGACTTAAGACGAGAAACAGCATGTGTCGTATTCTGATTCTGTTTTTTATTTTATTTTCTTTATGGCTTTGTGTGTTGAAAAATGAATGTGTACTATACCTCTCTGAGTTTATACGTAATCATTCTAAAATGATTTAAATATATCCTTTTATTATTAAATTTCACCATATACCTGTATGCTTATGAAGAACTGAAGAGAATATAATGGCTATACACTGGCTTTGCAAAGACTGTGATATTTTGTATATATTGGTCATTATATGCGTGTTTTCTCAAATTATTCAACCAGATTTCCTGTAGCGAACGATCAATATGGCAATAAATTCTTTGTATAAGACTCTGTGAAGTCTTTTTTTTTTTTTATTGTTCATCGTCTTTTGTATGAATATTGATAACTTTATTGCGTTCATCGTCACCAATTTCATCTCATTATTTCTCAAACAATTCTGTCCAACCTTACCAGCATGTCGGGATTAAATAGCAAGCGTAAATTTTGACGCAAAAGAAAATAATCTCAAAACTACGGTTGTTACTAATTTTATAAATAATAAGTAAATTTTATCCCAATTTTGTTGTAAAATAATAATTCTTTAAAGATGTGTATTGTTATTAAATATAAAGCAGATACGCTCAAAAAAGCATTTTATCCTTTCTTGCGATATCCAAGTTGTCGACGCATCATTTACATAGGTAATTTATCACAGAAAAAGATGTAACACTCTAATGTTTATATCATGTTAACACTGATCTATTTTATTTTTTTTTTTAAATTTTTTTTTTAAATTTTTTTTTTTTTTTTTTTTTTTTTGTGTAACGCAATTGAATCATTGCAGTACAGCACCGCAGGTTAACGGACGGATGAGTAGTCTAATGCGCTCGTCTTTACAGATCACTCGCACATCGCATCCCAGTCCCCGTGAGTTCGATTCTCACCTCGACCAATGTGGATATATGTAACAAAGCTTGCCAATTTGTCGATGGTTATTCCGGGGGTCTTCAAGAGTTCTCCCTTGACCAGATATACAGACCGCCATGTATAGCCTGTTCATACGCTGAAACAAAATGCCTTAAACCCACGTAACTAAACCATACTCAGCACTACAGAGCACACGTTTAAAAAAAAACAACAAAAAAAAAACTGTACGCTTGCAGAGAACAATTGAATCATTACAACTCTCTTGAATGTACAGTGTAATTACGACAGTCATGTCCGGAATATGTCAAGCCAGAGTAAAATACAAATTACTTGCTTGAATGGCCATCAATGGCATGCGTGTAGTTTGAATGAGCGTGTTGAAAGACCATATTACTCGCTACACTTTTATATGTAAAAGTGAGTATACGATACACTACTGGCATGAAACCATGTGACTGGAATACGGGAAATAACGAGTATGTACCAATGTTATTCAGTTCCATGGTATTGGAAGACGTTGTTGGCCTTGTACATATCTAAATATTGCGACTAAGTAATGCATCACGGATGCAACACGATGTGACAAAAGTCTATATATTGCTGCAAACAATATATATATATACTCTTTCTATATATATATATATATATATATATAACTGCTGCTATATATATGTATATACTATATATATATATATATATATATAAACTTGCCTATGAAAATAAATGATGGAAGTGTCATGCTAATCAATCCTATCTTTTTATATCTGAGTGTATTTGGTAATTTGTATTCTGCTATTCACACCAACATGCCACAGAAGAAAAAAAAATGATACGTTTATTCCATTTCCTTTTTTAACATCTCTCGAAACATGGTTACCATCTGAATTCAAAACGCCAGAATTGAAGAAAATTAAAAATATATTTAAAAAATGAAGTTAAAATAATTACCCATGGCAACGATCAGTGAAACATTGCATGTGATATAGAGGATAGCCATTACAGACGGTATGCACCACCGTTGAAGGAACAGCGTTATGTCAGATTTTAGTATGCACCACACACACACACACACGCTCACACACACACGTCTGAGAACTTATGACGAAGGTAACAAGACGCCATGTTACAACAAAATAAAGCCAAACCAAAGAAATGATTATATAAAATAAAAAAAACTGGAATACAAAACTTGATGCATATCAGAGGATTGGTGCTTGAAAATAAAATATATTTCCTTTATAATTTATTCATTGACCGAGAACTGCTTTGTGAAAACAAATGTAGAATAGAATAATGAGGTAAGAATTCTTTAAACAGTCAACGCTTTTCTTTTGTTCATATCTTTGACTGTAAATACATGTTTCTAGATTAAACATTATTTTTCGAATTCAGCGAAATGAAAGGAAACTTTAAAAAACAAATTAAGAAAACTTGTCTCGATAGCAAAACACAGAACAAAAGCATCTAAAAGTCTCTAAAAGAAATTTGTAACATGACTGTCATGTCCATAGATACATATTCTATATCAGACACTAAAGATCACGTTACAGGTTTCGGTTTCTCCATTATACAGACCAACGTGATAGTAAGTGCAAAGCTTTGTTCATGTGTGAAACGTACCGTTACTAACCAAACTGCAATGTTTGTAAAGGTGTTACACAGGGACACATGAATCATTTTATTTCCTTATATGATGAGTCGGATAAAAAGACCACCTCAAGGTATGTACTTATTAAATTTTTCCCAGCGACAATATAGAGCTGTCATTTTCCCTTTAGATCTTCATACATCTTAACTGGAGGATTCGCTTAGCACCGGGTGGAACAAAATGTCTACCCATTGATTCACTGGTTAAAGTTAATGCCTACTCATTGATTCCCTGGGTGGAAATAATGCCTAACTGTTTATCTCTGGGTTGTAAATAATATATACCCATTCATGCTAGCAAATCCACGTCTATTTATACTACCTCTCAATGTATGATAAATTAATGATTTAAATTATTGTTCATGACCGAAAATAATTAAAAATATGCATACAATCTGATCAATGTGGGTAATTTTTAGATGTATTAAATATCACCTGAGTTGAACTACACCGGTAAAATATTATCTGGTTCGAACATCAGCATTGTCCTACACTTTCCGATCTTCTTTGTTACGATTTGTCTGCTAAGATAAGGGATAAAACTTTCCAAACAATTGTTAGAAAACATGTCTTGCTTTATCGGTAATGTGATTATCCCTTATCCGCATCCAGCCCACTATGCCACTCTCTGTGCAATTTGTCCTTTGGATAGTGGCAGCCAGTTTAACTACATGTACTTTCTACCCTTATGTTCTTCCTAAACCAGAGTTCCCCTCCACCCACCCATATCTCTCTCTCTCTCTCTCTCTCTCTCTCTCTCTCTCACACACACACACACACACACACACACACACACACACACACAATCAAACAAACTAAGGGTAAAGAATCATGCACAGGTGATGTACACGGGGTTCAAAGTTCAGCACAATTGACAAACAATGAATTTTGGGTGAAGACCAAGTTTGCATTGAAGCAAATCATCCAAATCTCCAATTACTCAAACATGTTATTTGCATTTAGATAAAAAAAGAAATTAATTATTTATCTTCAGTTTCTATTACTTTGATTTTATACACAGATCTGATCCTGGGCATGCGATTAGTCCTAAACAACCTATCCATCGTTTAGCTTGTGTATACATATGATAATGTTATCTCAGTCTATGAATATTCGTGTCTTTTATTTTATATTTAATACATTTTAAAAGATTTTAGCTTCTTTACCTTCATCGTGTTTGACTGCATGTTTACGTTCATTTTGGTTTTATTTCGGTATTTGTTTTTCAACTTTAACTTTTACATTTTTTTAACTTATCCTTTATTGGGATCTAGACTGCCAGAAGTGTGCTGATGCCCTCCGATGACAGCCGGCAAAACCAGTTTTTGCAAATTTTGTTTTTATTTGTTTACATCATGCAGTTAATTATTATAAGTTCTGAGTATTGATTTCTACTTTTCAAGTATCCTTCGCGCTCTTTCATGGATGGCAGCCTGTTACCTTGCATTGCAATAATTCCTCTTCATGTTAGCTAGCATCTGGTTGATATACATTCTAAGCATCCTCGTACTTCTCAGCATGAACCACATAACTTTTATTCGCCTCGTGTTTAGCTGGAAACCTGTTGAATTACTCTCAAAGACTACTTATCATCCGCAGCCTCAGCTGATTTAATTACCCTCTATAATTATTAGTTTATGTTTCCTCGACAAATTAAGGAGTTCTGCAAAGTTAACTTTTTTGCGTTCCCGCCTGTCTCTTATCTGTCAAACGGCTGAACAATAATAACTGATTACGCTCTTCGAACGCCAGTTAAATTATCTTCTCAGCACATCTCTCTCTCTCTCTCTCTCTCTCTCTCTCTCTCTCTCTCTCTCTCTCTGCATACTGACACCTCTCTTCAAGGTATCATCGTATTTTCCGGCTAAAATCAGGAAGAATTAGCCTGGACGCATTCATTTGCGTCATACGTAAAAGATCAGATATGGCGGTTTCTCTTTAAACTTATTTTTTTAATTATCTATATCTGAAAACTCAGTATTCGCTGTTATTATATATTTCTATTTAATTGTTTATAAATAAATATAATTTGAAAGTATGACCTTCACAAAGGTGCCGCATGTATTACCTACCCCAGATACATATGCGGAAGTGACGTATCAATAAAACAAAGAAACAGGCTTCTCGCCCTAAACTGGCAACTGATTCAAATATATTTTAATTTTATTTTAAGCTCACAGTCACCCGAATCCTCACTTTTGCATTTCAGGTTAAATAATCTGTGTTTATTATCGCTATTGTTTACATCTCTGTATTTTATATCACTATATCGCTATTCGTTATCTCCCTAGATCGCTATTTCTTATATCACTGTTCCTTATATCGCCATATCGCTATTCGTTATAACGCTATTAACTGTAACACTAATAAGTCTCCTACCTGGAGTCAGGCAACTACTATTTTTCATAGATAGCCCCTACATTTGTTTATTACTACGGAACATTCCAGTGTGTCCAAATCCTAATAAATCATATGCTAATGTAAAGCATTTTCAACTCACATAGGCTAACTGGCATTTTGAGAGGCTGGAACGTAAACAAAACATCATGCAGTGGGTCACAGATTTCACTTCCGGACCAGCAACAAAGCTTTATTATTAATTGTGCACTGTCGCCAAAATACAAACTGACAGCCACGCCATAATGCTCGTATTCTAAAGAATAAACAATTTCCTTTAAATCAATACCAAGAAAGCCTAAATCTAACTCTTGTATCACCACCAAATTCATGGAAAGGATAACGTGCT